>ONZH01005073.1:0-91129 GCA_900303285.1 Rhinella marina | reverse complement strand
GAGAGGCCGAATCGATTGCTGGAATACCAGAGGGAACTCGTGCAGAACATGATGGAGATTTTCCCACCCACCATCGCTGGCGGGCAGAGAGGAGAGGGTCTCCCAGAGTCCCACAACATCGATCAGGCCCACAGCCACCAGGGGAACACTCTCCAAGGTGTGGGACACGTTCATGGCACCCCCTCGTGCAACTTCCATCACTGCGGGGCCCGCTATCAGCAGGAGGGACAAGTATCGGCGGATGTTGCGGGAGTACCTGGCAGACCGTACCCCTGTCCTCCCCGATCCCTCGGCGTCCTACACTTACTGGGTCTCCAAGTTGGACACGTGGCTGGAACTGTCCCTGTACGCCTTGGAGGTGCTTGCCTGCCCTGCCGCCAGCGTGCTATCAGAAAGGGTGTTCAGCGCAGCCGGGGGCATTATAACCGATAAGCGCAGCCGCCTGTCAACCGACAGTGCCGACAGGCTGACGCTAATGAAAATGAACAGCAAGTGGATTGACCCGGACTTTGCTTCTCCAACAGTGGAAAGCAGCCAAAAGTGAAGTGCCATCTGTATGAAGTGCCATTTCCTCCTCCACCTCCTCCTCCTCCTCCTTAACCGCCGTAGATTTGCTCCATTAAAAAAAAAAAAAATGTATGGCTCACCTCTTGGGCCTACAAACAATTTTTAAGAGGTCTCACCTCTTGGGCCTACAAACAATTTTTAAGAGGTCTCACCTCTTTAGCCTCCACACAATTTTTAAGACGTCTCACCTCTTGGGCCTCCACATAATTTTTAAGAGGTCTCACCTCTTGGGCCTCCACATAATTTTTAAGAGGTCTCACCTCTTGGGCCTCCACATAATTTTTAAGAGGTCTCACCTCTTGGGCCTCCACATAATTTTTAAGAGGTCTCACCTCTTGGGCCTACAAACAATTTTTATTATGGCTCACCTCTTGGGACTTAATACAATTGTTAAGAGGTCTCACCTCTTGGGCCTACAAACAATTTTTAAGAGGTCTCACCTCTTGGGCCTCCACATAATTTTTAAGAGGTCTCACCTCTTGGGCCTCCACATAATTTTTAAGAGGTCTCACCTCTTGGGCCTACAAACAATTTTTATTATGGCTCACCTCTTGGGCCTTAATACAATTGTTAAGAGGTCTCACCTCTTGGGCCTACAAACAATTTTTAAGAGGTCTCACCTCTTGGGCCTACAAACTATTTTATTATGGCTCACCTCTTGGGCCTTAATACAATTTTTAAGAGGTCTCACCTCTTTGGCCTCCACTTAATTTTTTCGAGGGCTCATCTCTTGGGCCTCCACTTAATTTTTTCGAGGGCTCACCTCTTGGGCCTCCATATAATTTTTTCGAGGGCTCACCTCAAGCTAACTTTGTGCACTCATTAAAATATTTTCACAACAAGGACCTAAGAGCCCTCGATGGGAGAGCTTTGTGTGGGGGCCTGTTATAGGGAAGAGATGCGGCCCTGTGGGCTCTAGCCTGCCTTCTCCATGAGCCTCTGGCCAGCCCACGGCCTCTTCCTGCCTTTTGCGGTCCTACGCATCCCTCAACATCCCCACTGCTTTACCTGCTAGACATGACACTGGGTCAGGTCGGGTCACTGACATCTCAAGCGCCAACAATTTGGGCATTTTAAGGCTTCTGCATGTGTTTGAGTTGTTTTTACATTTTAAAGAAGACATGTCTGACCACATCTCACACACACACACAATGACAATTAGGGGTGGGGTCTATTTGCTTTCCCCTTTGCCTATGCCATCTGTGGTTGTCATAGGCAACGTGATTTTAAGGGGTGCAGAATTTTATCTTCTTTTTTGTCTAGTTTGGCTTGGGGTCCATGGCAATGTAGAGGAAAGAAGGTTTCCTTGTATGGTCTCACTTTACAGAGAGGTTATATTGTCTTTGGAGTATACTGTTGAGAGGCTGTGATAGTGGCGTAATAGTGCGACTTGGGCGCGTTATATGCACCCAGACATGCTTCCCCTGCTGTCCCAGTTGCATTCCAGCAGTGTTGGCATCCTTTTCTGAGGTTTCAGGGTGGACTTGGTGACCTCCAAGTGGTCGAATTGAGATTTCCAAGTGGCGAGCATTTTTTTCCCATAGACTTTAATGGGATTCGATATTCGGTCGAATAGTCGAATTTCGCGGTCTATTCGAATCGAATTTCGAACTTTCAAATATTTCACTACTCGCTCATCTCTAAATGTTATGCGTCTAGGGGTGTAAATGAAGACCTCACATGTCTGATGCACTTATCTAAGCTTACTCTGCCAACTACCAAGTCCCTGCATGGGACCAACCAAAGCCCCACTTATAACAAATGAATAGGCCAATATGGTTTCAACTCATTTCACATATGTCAAACTGCACAGGCATATTTAAGCAATTCCGAGTGGGGTGGGATTCCAAGTGGGAACAGTTTTTTTTTTCCTATGCGGTAAAAGTGACCTGTTACTTTTGTTCTGCAGGTCAGTGAGATTACTGCCATACCAGATATGTATAGTTATTCTTTCATTTTAATACTGAAAAAAAAAAAAATAAATATATATATATATACACACACACACACACACTGTACAGACCAAAAGTTTGGACACACCTTCATCATTCAAAGAGTTTTCTGTATTTTCATGACTATACTTAACAAAAAATTGTGAAACAACTGTAAATATGTCTTATATTCTAGGTTCTTCAAAGTAGCCACCGTTTGCTTTGATTATTGCTTTGCACACTCTTGGCATTCTCTTAATGAGCTTCAAGAGGTAGTCACCTGAAATGGTTTTCACTTCACAGGTGTGCCATTTTTAATAAGTGGGATTTCTTTCGGACTGACTGACTGACTGACCGACCTTCATTTCTTAAAGTAATGATGGCCACTCGTTTTTCTTTACTTAGCTGCTTTTTTCTTGCCGTAATACAAATTCTAACAGTCTATTCAGTAGGACTATCAGCTGTGTATCCACCTGACTTCTGCCCAACACAACTCATGGTCCCAACCCCATTTATAAGGCAAGAAATCCCACTTATTAAACCTGACAGGGCACACCTGTGAAGTGAAAACCATTTAAGGTGACTACCTCTTGAAGCTCATCAAGAGAATGGCAAGAGTGTGCAAAGCAGTAATCAAAGCAAAAGGTGGCTACTTTGAAGAACCTAGAATATAAGACATATTTTCAGTTGTTTCACACTTTTTTGTTAGGTATATAATTCCACATGTGTTAATTCATAGTTTTGATGCCTTCAGTGTGAATCTACAATTTTCATACAGACAAAGACATCTGCCTCATCTACCAAAATGGAGCTTACCATGAGCAAGCAGAGCAAGACAGACTGCAGTATCCTTATTGATATTATACCAGCGATTTAGGAACTCCGCTCCTATTCTGAAAGCCCCGGTAGCTCCTGGGGTTTGTACACAACTTGCCTGACAGAAAAAAAACATAGGGGGAAATCAGGAAATATTTTGTCTTTAGTTTATCACCAGCAATGAAGAATTTGGTGGGTTTCATAAAAAAGACACATGGGGAGAGTTATCAGTAGAACTGTCTTAGTTGCCCATAGCAACCAGATTCCACCTTTCATTTTCCAAAGGAGCTGTGAAAAATTAAAGGTGAAATCTAATTGGTTGCTGTGGGCAACAAGGCCAGTTCTACTTTACACCATTTTGATAAATGAGCCCCAAAGTTATACAACTATTGCCCCTTTACAAACCCACACCCCCGACCTCCTGGATAAACACTTTCAGCTCCAACAATTGACTCTCTATGGAAGTTGTGGGATTCCTCGAAATTTCACTTACCCTATTTTGTAAGATAGCTTTGCTGTCCTTCCCAAGAGCAAATTCTTTAGCTCCTCGGATGAACTCTGGTGCTCCGGCGACTGGCAGATTCTCATAATTCCTTGTTGGGTCATTGACTATTTGGAGATAGACCTTCTTCACTGGTGACGGAACCCATGGTTGACCATCCTCAGATAAGAGGGCTATTAAAAAAAGAGGAAAAATGAAACACAGACTGAAATTCATGAAAAATGGCTTCTAATAGAGACAGGTCGTTTAATTTGCAGATTGGAGAATTTAAGTTGTGCTCTGTTATTACTTTGATTTCGCCTTCCATCAAAGGTACAATATCTGTCTGGGGTATCTCCCGATGTATCCGTATGTCCAATAGAAAGCTGCATGTCAGATGCATGTCAGTGTATAAGCATGAGGCCGGTTTCACACGAACGTTGTGCTTTGCGGTCCGCAAATTGCGGATCCGCAAAAAAAACGGATGCCGTCCGTATGGCATTGGTTTTTTTTGCGGATCCATTGTAACAATGCCTATCCTTGTCCGTTTTGCGGACAAAAATAGGACATGTTCTATTTTTTTTGCGGGGCTACGGAACGGGCAAACGGATGCGGACAGCACACAGTATTTTCTCAGTATTTTTTGCGGACCCATAGAAATGAATGGGTCCGCATTTTTCATGTGAAAAATGCGGATCGGAGTCCGCAAAAAATACTGTCGTGTGAAAGGGGCCTAAGACTGTGGAAAGCCCAAAGAAACCCATAGTAAAAATTGTGCTTCTCTGCATGAAATGGCATCATCTACTATAGAATCCCACACAACGAAGAATAATGTATATCCTGTGATTAGCCAAGTCTGAGCTTATCTGCGCTGATGTGTCCCTTTTAATGGTACATTCTGCCCCCATAGACCAAATAAACGTGGTATGACGTAATGCTTTCAATATCTACATAGAGCAAATATTGGCAATGCCTCAATAAAGCGTCATTCACACGTCCGTGTTCGTGCTCAAATCCATGAGCAGGTGGTCAGTGAGGATCCATGTTGGGTCCGTGTGTCCGTTTTTTGCTGTCCGTGTTGCATCCGTGTTTCACTGACACTCAACAGCTGAAAAATAATTTTCAAAGCATCTCTTCTTAATGATCCGTGAAACACAGATGCAACACGGATGGCATCCATGTTGCCTCTGTGGTTTTCCATAGACTATAATGGGCGTGAGGGATCCGGGAACTGATCAAGATAGGACATGCATCCGTGCTAAAAAATGGAACCACAGACCGTGATGAAACACTGATGTCTGAACACACACATTCAAATGAATGGGGGCGTGTGCTGTTCGAGGAGAACACGTACAGCACATGTTCATGAAACACTGGCGTGTGAAGGAGGCTTAACACTTTCAGCCCCAGAGGAGTTTTTATTTTTGCGTTTTTGATTTTCACTCCCTGCTTTTCTGAGGCGATAATGTTTTTATTTTTCAGTTTACATACCAGTATGAGGGTTTATGTTTGTGGGACAAGTTGTACTTTCTGATGGCATCATTTAATATTGCATAGGATGTAGGGAAGAGCTGGAAATAAATTCCAAATGGGTTGAAACTAGAAAAAAAAATGCAATTCTGCAAACTGTTTTTTTACGGCATTCCAAATAGAATTGACCTGTTATTTTCATTCTCTGGTTCAGTACTATTACGGCAATACCACATATGTATAGGTTTTTGTTTTGTTTTGCTTTGTTTTTCCTGACAGAGACTGCACAAAAAATAGCCCAGCACATCATATAATCTTCTCTATAGGTCCCTTCAGAGCAGCTTTCCCAACTTCTTCTCCTCGCTAACATGTCTCTGGCTGTAAGACAACTGACTGCAGCAGAGCCTCCCCCTCTGCTCTGACTGCAGGAGAACAAAAAGATCATTATGCTGCCCCAGCTCCGAGGCCACCATTTGAGGATGAAACATGACCGGCTGAGTATGAGATTAACACGGATAGTGTCCGAGTGCATGCTACCATTTATTTATTTATTTTTTTACTCCTGCAGAAGTGTTCTTTCCTTGTCTGCATAACGGACAAGAATAGGACATGACCTACGGATGCGGACAGCACAAGGGTCCACATCTGATCGGCATCTGATCCGCTTAAAATGCATATCGGATGCGGACCAAAACTATGGCCATGTGCATGAACCCTAATTCAGGATCAAAATTTACCTTTGTGTCCAAGGAAAATTTTTCTTCTGTCCCTGTCTTTATGATAAGCCTCTTCCTGCTGCTTATCTTTATCCTTTATAGACTTAGGAACATCGAGAAACACGGAGAGGGTTGTCATCTTGTGCTTATCATTTCTTCCCTGAGGAGCACTGAAGAACATACATTTAGTAGGTAAGTAAGTAGGAGATCGATGGACGACAATGTACATTAACTGTAGAACCAGACTACACTAGGTTTGTTTGTTCTCTGTTACCATGGAAACATATAGGCCAGTATAGGAGCAGTAGCTACAAAACTATAGATGATTATTAATATTAAAATTGCTTTATTTGCCCATTTGAACTAAAACAATAGATAATTTGTAGCAAATATTTTCCTTTACTGAGTAATGTAGCACAAATAAGGGAAAAGATGGACTTTATTATGTTGTAATACATTTTTGATTGCAGTTCCATATTATACAAGCCTTCCTGAAAGCTATGCTTAACATTGCCCTATAGGGAGGACACATAGGCACATTCCCTAGTTATTCCATTCACTGGCAATAAAAAAAAGCACCATAGAGACACTTAAAATGGTTTCCAATCTAATATACATGACTATTAACCTCTTAAAGGAGTTGTCCCCATTGATCAATTAGCATGAGGATGAAGCTAATTTTGGCCTTCAGGATAGTCCTTATACTTGTACAGACCTTTCACTTTTAAAAGTTTGTTACAATATGCACAGTCTAGCACCTAGGTTCTCAGCCTATGGGATATATACCCTAGAGGGTATTTGCACTGTGTTAATAGTAGCCATGGACAGAGTCTGCTTATAGCCTTAGGGGCAATTTAAAATAGCTTGTTTAGGTTTATACAGTCTGGTCTTCAGGTTGACATCTCCTACCTATGGTAATACCGTACGTTCTACCAAGCAGGTAAGATAGGAGAGACAGATTTGAGCTTGTGATGTTTAGTAAGGATGAGTGAAGCAAGTTTTGGATCCAAGATCCAAAATTGCTTCGATCCAAACTTTGTTTCAATGCTGTACAGATCTCCGGCGAGGCAAAATGAGTTATCACTTGCGAGACTTCGATGAATAACTTCGGCATTTGATTATTAAACTTGAAATCCATTTTAAAAACCGGTATCCAAAGTCGGCTTTGGTACCGATTGGTACCACGGTACCAAAGCAGACTTCTGAACCAAGTTTTAAAATGGTTTTCAAGTTGAACAATCAAATCTTGTTATTCACCGAAGTCCCGCGAGATTTCGGCGATAACAAATTTGCCTTGCTGGAGCCCATACATTGTAATGCTGTACGGAGACGGATCTCTGTACAGCATTAAATGAGTATTACACTCACCGGTAATCCGGTTTCCTGGAAGTCTCCATGACAGCACATCCTGAGCACATCCTGAGACTGTATCTCCTCTGATAGGACAGGAAAAAACACAGAGAGGTTTAAATTCCCTCCCCTTCCCTCCACCACTAGTGTATTTTTAACGGACACCAGAGTGAAAGGAATATAATTCCTACTATATACACAAAGGAACAAACAACAAAAAAGGGGCGGGACGTATGTGCTGTCATGGAGACTTCCAGGAAACCGGATTACCGGTGAGTGTAATACTCATTTCCCCAGTCGTCTCCATGACAGCACATCCTGAGAACTAACAACGAAGAAATTATTAGGGAGGGACTACAGCACAAAGGACTTTACGTCCAAAGGCCATATCCTCACCCGAGAAGACATCCACTTTGTAGTGCTTGGTGAAGGTGTGGATTGTCTTCCAGGCTGCCGCCCTACATATCTGCTGTAGGGAGGCCTCGGACTTCTGGGCCCAGGAAGCTGCCAAGGCCCTAGCAGAGTGAGCCCTGAGAGAAGCAGGGGCTTCCTTCCCAGCGGCTTTGTAAGCCTCGGTGATCGCCAGTCTGATCCACCGGGCAATGGAGCTTTTGGCTGCCTTCTTCCCTCTATTGGGGCCGCAAAATTGGACAAAAAGGTTATTGTCCTTCCGCCAGTCCTTGGTGACCTCGATATAATGAAGTACAGAACGTCTCACGTCCAGGTTGTGGTAAGATTCTTCTTGGGCATTCCTCGGATTGGAGCAGAAGGATGGTATTATAATGTCCTGGGACCTATGGAAGGACGAGACCACCTTGGGTAAGAAGCTGGGGTCTAGTTTGAAGATTAGCTTCTCATCCAAGATTCTTAGGAAGGGCTCCTGAATTGAAAGTGCCTGTAGTTCGCAGACTCTCCTTGCAGACGATATAGCAACCAGGAAGATGGTCTTAAATGTCAGCCACCTGAGAGACAAGGAGGTAAGAGGCTCGAAGGGGTGAGCTGTAAGGGCCTGCAGCACGGTATTTAAACTCCATGGGGCCACTAAGTTCCTTACTCTGGGTCTTATTCTGTCGGCCGCCTTCAGAAATCTGGACACCCACGGGACATCAGTGAGGCTAGAATTGTAGAGCGCCCCAAGCGCCGAGACCTGGACCCTAAGGGTATTAGGTGCCAACCCCAGATCTAAGCCGCTCTGTAGGAACTCCAAGATTAGCGGGATATCTGGAGTCGTTTGGTTAAACCTATCCCCGCACCAAGAAGCGAACTTCCATACTTTTAGGTACGCGTTGGATGTATTTGACTTCCGGCTAAGAAGTAGGGTGTTAACCACCTTCTGAGATAGTCCTAGCCTAAGCAGGATGGATTCTTCAGAAACCATGCAGACAGGTGTAGGATTCCGACCTGAGGATGAGACACTGGGCCCTGGGTTAGAAGGTCCGGGGATGCAGGGAGCATCATTGGGTCCTCCTTGCTTAAGGACCTTAGTAGACCGAACCAGCTCCTCCTGGGCCAGTAGGGGACCACCAGAATCATACTGCATGCTTCTGAACGGAATTTCTGTAGGACCCTCGGGATGAGGGGAAATGGAGGGAAGGCATACACCAGCCTGTCCCTCCACTGTTGGCTGAAGGCATCTACAGCTGTCGGGTAATCCGCTGGGTTCAGGGAAAAAAATCTCGGGATCTTGCGATTTTCCCTGGAAGCGAACAGGTCCAGGGAGGGGGATCCCCACCTCGCCACGATGACTTGGAAGGCTTCCCGAGAGAGGGACCATTCTCCCGGGTCTATTCTCTGCCTGCTGAGGTAGTCCGCCTCTCGATTTAGGACCCCTCTGAGATGTGCGGCTGACAATGACCTCAGATTCGCTTCTGCCCAGCCGAAGATGTGGGAGGCCAGGCCCTGGAGGGGGCTGTGTCTGGTTCCACCTTGGTGACGGATGAACGCCACCGCTGTTGCGTTGTCTGAGTAAACCAGAATGTGTTGATTTTTTATCTGGTTCAGAGACGCCTGTAGAGCTTCCCAGATGGCCCTTAACTCCCTGTAGTTGGACGATTGCTTCCTTACGGCTGAGGTCCACCTTCCCTGAAACATTTTCCCTTCTCCGTGGGCACCCCAACCCCAGGAGCTTGCGTCCATAGTCAGGGAAGCAACTGGTCTTGGATCCCAAAATACACCGTTTAGAAGATTTTGGGTCTTCAGCCACCAGTTTAGGGATTTCTTTACCGATTGGGGTAAGGTGATCTTCCGGTCTAAAGTAAGCTGAGATCCGTTCCAGACTGTGAGAATCAGGTTCTGCAGGGGTCTCATGCGAGCCTGGGCCCAGGCGACTGCCGGGATGCAGGAGGATAGGAATCCCAGGATTTTCATCCCTTCCCTTATAGAACATCTTGATCTGCCCTGGAAACGTCGAATGTTCTTCCTGAGATTCTGAACCTTCTGGGGAGGTAGAAAGGATCTCTGGAGATGGGCATCCAATAGAATACCCAGGAAAATCTTCCTGTATTCTGGACGAAGGTTGGATTTCTCCCAGTTTATGACCCAGCCCAGAGACTGAAAATGGGAGATCACAGCTTGCAGATGGGACTGTAGGGATGGCTTGTCGTCCGATATGATTAGGAGGTCGTCCAGATAAGGGACGATCTGGATCCCCTGCTGCCTGAGGGTCGTGACCACCTCTGCTACTACCTTGGTGAACACCCTGGGGGCAGAAGATATCCCAAAGGGTAGACTTTTGAATTGAAAATGCCAGGTCTGCTGTTTTAGTCGGGCAGCAAACCGCAAGAGGCCTCTGGACTGTGGGTGTATTGGTATGTGAAAGTAGGCGTCCCTCAAATCTAGGGTGGCCATCACCGCGTCCCTCCGGATTAGCTTTACAGCCCCCCGGATAGTCTCCATCATGAAAGCCTGGTAAACTATGAACTTGTTTAAGGGCTTTAAGTTTATGATAGTTCTTAGTTTGCCGTTCGTTTTTTTTATCATGAACAGTTTTGAGTAATGACCTCTGCCGTGTTGGGATAGGGGAACTGGCTCTATAGCCCCTAACTGAAGCAGATCTAGGATGCTGCGTACTAATGCTGGTTGTTGGGTTCGGGGGAGAATAGTTACCACATATCTTTCTGGGGGAGGGGAAAGTAACTCTATTTGGTAGCCCGATCTTATGATGCTTAGCACCCACGGGTCTGTGGATATTTGCTCCCAGATGTGGATAAAGGAGCTGAGCCTCCCCCCAACCCGAACGCCATCATTGTTTTTGCGTGGAGGTAGAGCCTCCTCTATTGGGGTTAAATAGGAAATCTCTAGATCTACCCCCTTTAGCATAGCTCCACCTCCCTGACTTCCCCTTGCCTCTTCTGTCTTCGCTCTGAGATGGTTGTTTGCCACGAAAAAAACGAGAGCTGTGACGACTTCTACTTTCTGGGAAGCCTTTCTTTTTATCGGTTGCGTACTCAAGGATTTTGTCCAAGTCTGGGCCAAAAACGTACTGACCATGGAAAGGTAGGGATATTAGTTTATTCTTGGACGCGGAGTCACCGGACCATGCTTTTAGCCAAAGGACTCTCCTGATAGTATTGGAGAGAACCGCCGTACGGGCAGATAGACGGACAGACTCCGCCGAGGCGTCCGCAAGGAAGCATGTGGCCATCTTGAGTAAGGGCAGACTTTCCAAGATCTGGTCTCTGGGTGTTTTATTAATTATGTGGCGTTCTAGTTGTTCGAGCCAGATGTTGAGGGTACGGGCAACAGAGGTCGCTGCTACCCCTGGTTTCAGGAGCGCCGCCGTAGCCTCCCAAGATCTTTTAAGTAGGCTTTCCGCCTTTCTGTCTAAGGGGTCGCTAAGTTGGGCGGAATCTTCAAAGGGAAGTATAGTGCGCTTAGCAACCTTGGCGACGGGGGCATCCACCTTGGGAACTGTTTCCCAGTCTGCGCAGTCCTCCTCCAGGAAGGGATAACGCCTTTTTATGCCCCTAGGAATGAAAGAACCTTTTTCAGGTTTTTGCCATTCCATCTTAATCAATTTTTGAACATTGTCAGGAACGGGAAAGACAGATCTTGGCCTCTCCCCCAGACCCCCGAAGATCTCCTCCTGAACCGATCTAGGTTTTTTGGGAATTTCCATACGGATAGTGGCTCTGATGGCTTTAATTAATTCCTCTAAGTCATCTGGATTGAACAGGAATCTTTTATATTCGTTATCCTCCTCTGAGTCGGCTATTATGGAAAGATCTGAATCGGATCGGACGGGGACATCCGAGTCTGCATCCGTATCTACGGCCAGAGGTTCTCTAGAAGACTGCGGGGGAGGGCGTCTGGGGGAGAGGGAGGACATTGCGGACTGCACCTCCTGCTTGACCAGAGTCCTAATGTCTTCTAGAAAGCTGGATGATTCACCCTTAATAACATCTGCAGTGCATTCTTTGCAAAGGGGTTTTGATCCGGAGGGGGATAACCGCCTTGCACAGACCCCACACTTCCTAGACTTAGGTCTAGTGGATGAAGATGACTCTTTTTCTCCCTGAAAAAACCCGAGGGAGAGAAGAGTCAGCCACCAGTAGAACACGGGGGTAGTATAGGTGCCTGAGGTCAGGCTACTCACGGTTCCCTGCGTAGGGGCTGGCTCTGGTCCTGAGCCCGGGGTAACTGGGGCGCTCATTCCTTCGGTGGGCCCTTCCCCTGGAGGCAGCTAAGGAGAGCTGCAGCCGCTGGTGCCTCTTCGTTCTTCTAAAATTTGGCTGGAGCCGGTAAGAAGTCTTCTGCGGTGGCGTCCTTTATGCGGCCCCACTTCCGGGTATGGGCGCCGGGAGTGACGTCATGACGCACGCCGCGTCCCCAGCGTCTGACGTCATCACCCGGCGGCCGGAGGGAATCGCGTCCTAGCGTCGCTCCGGCCGCCCATTTCCCTGGTCTTAGGCCCCGAATGGCTGCCGGCGCAGGGAAAGACAGCCGGGGGCCCTCCAAGTTCGGACCCCGGGCGCAGGCTGTCTGAAGGAGAAGGGGAGAGCCAACCTGAGTATCCCGGTCCCCGCCTGCTGCAATGCACGGTAAGTGCGCACAAGAAGAAGAGGGAAAAAAAAATAAAAAAAAGAATACTGCCAGAAAACCCAGTGGGTCTCCCAGCACCTCTCTGGACTTCCTTCCTCTGGCAGGACAGGAAAAAACACTGGTGGTGGAGGGAAGGGGAGGGAATTTAAACCTCTCTGTGTTTTTTCCTGTCCTATCAGAGGAGAGACAGTCTCAGGATGTGCTCAGGATGTGCTGTCATGGAGACGACTGGGGAAAAAGAAGTTTGGAGCAAAGCGAATTCGGATCTTGGATCTGAAGCTCATTTCACTCATCCCTAATGTTTAGGTCACTGAGGATTGTCTGCAACTTACAATGCTGTTCCAACAATCAGTTTATATACATGATGGCTTCAGTCACGCAAATGCAATCAACAGCTTACTCCATGACTGAAGCGTGAGTCACCAGTATTTAATGCTAGATAATTCCTGTACAAGCCATTCTAATTAAGGAAGCTAGTTGGCCGACTGGTGAAATGTCTTAAAAAAAAAATACAACAAATCCACTTGCTGTGACTTCTTACTACTGCTATACCATGAGAGAATTCACAGACACCGGATGTTATCATAGCCAGTCTCTAGAAGTATTTGGTCCATACACATTTTCATCCCTTGGGTCTATTTATTAATTACTTCATCAAGAAGTGCATTTTTTTTTTTTTTTTTTTTTTAAGCAGTGGGTGCAATGACAGGGAGTTGTGATAGCACCGCTCCCCATCATTGTACCCCTCAGATGCCACGTTCATACATGATTGAGCCATTTGAGTGTAAAAATAATGTAAAATTAACATTAAAAAAATTAAATCAAACTTACTGTCTCCATTTATTTGTGACGGGCCGGTCGCTGCCATCTTGCTTGAAGATCTGGTGCGCAATCTCCCACGGCATGGGATGGGATTTCGGCCGAGATCTTCAGTAAAGATGACAGCTGACGGCCCATCGCGAGCAAATGGAGGAGGCAAGTATGATTTTCTTTTTTTACATTGTTTCAGCTTAAATCTATTCGCTAACATGAAGCACGAGGAAATTCGGCTTCGAGGCTAATTGAATATATTCTGAAATTCGGATCGAATTCCATTTCGTGGGATTCGATTCGCTCATCTCTATTCCCATCATATCACTAGGATATGTCATCAATGTCAGATAGGAGCCAGTCCCATAGGTGGGTCCCACTCCTATATCCAGAAAAGGGCCCAAAGGGCCAAGCATGTGTGGCCACTCTCCAGTCTCTATTATGGGAGTTCTGAAAAAAGCAGAGTGCTGGTTTGGCTGTTCTCAGCAATAGCATAAGGGTGCTTTTACACGCAGCACATTTTTTTGCACAATTTCCCACGCCTGAAAATCAATTCCATTCATTTGAACTGATTTTTAGATGCTGAAAATTCTGCAACAAAATCTGCCAAGTGTGTAGGCACCCTCACAGTGTACAGAGAGCAAGGGTGGTGTGTTCTTCTCATCAGGGGCCCTATTCCGAAGACAAGGGCAGGTCCCAGAGCGGGACCCGCACCCGAGATGGATGGCATATCCTAGCTCTACGCCATGAGTGTCCCAGGTGGGTCAACCCCATCTACAATGGTCTGTCCACCGGGAATCTAACCAATCCCGATAAAGACGGAGAAAAGCACCCTTTCACTCTATCCATATTAAACAGGGCTGTGTTGTAGTTGCCTGCACAGAGGGTATCTGAAAATAATTGTTAAAGTGGCTTCAGCACCTTCTTCAGGACCAGTGGAGGTCCCGGTGATTAGATACCACCAATCAGTGATAGTCAATTACTTGAAATAATGAGAAATCCCGTTTAGCACTGTTCAAATCCTCCTGATTATGGAACACCTAGGTATATGGTAGGCAAAGTACTGTAGATCTGGACAGAAAATTTGGTAGAAAATGTCCATGTCATAGGAGCAAAGGTAAATGAAAGCATTTTAGATACCTTACCATATGCACTAGAAAGTTCTGTTCCTGTCGGTTGTTCTATTCTTTGGATCAGCACATTCCTCTGCACCTTCAGGGACACGTCTTCAGGCTCATTCCTCCACAGTGTATACAGCCTTATCAGGTGGATCTCCTGTACACAGCCTCCGGCCACCTGTTACTCCCTTGAGCCTCCAGTCTACAGCAGTCAATGTTTCTTTTCCTTTATGTCATTGGTAACGGAACATGACTGACTGGTAGTCACCAAGGTGATCTGACAACATAGCTCCGGGGCGGGGGAAGTGTAATGACATTGTGAAGCACAAGACATTCACAGTGCAAGTGTGAAAACATGGTGTAAGGTGATAATGTTTCTAGATTTTCTTAATGTGGGTTTCAGTTCCAACCCCCTCAGGCAACCTAGAAGTGGAGTCAACTGCTTGTAGATGCTTGGCATGGGGGCAGGCAAGCAGTCAACAAATCTCAGCCACAAAATATCAAAATATCTTACTCGGTCTTAGGCCTCATGCACACGGCCATACCGCTCCTTGCAGTCTGCAAATCACAGATCTGAAAAAAAAGGATACCGGCCGTATGCATTCTGCATTTTGTGGAACAGAAGGTCTAGCCCTCAATAGACCAGTCCTATCCTTCTCTATGATTCGGACAAGAATAGGCATATTCTATTATTTTTATGGGGCCGCAGAAAGGAGGTACACATGCAGACAACACATGGAGGGCTGTCTGCATCTGTTGCGGCCCCATTGAAGTGAATGAGTCCGCATCGGAGCCACAAAAAAAATGCAGCTCAGATGTGGACCCAAACAATGTTCATGTGCATTTCAAAAGGTTATCCAGGATTTTAATATTGATGACATTTATTGATTCTTGGGATAGGCCATCAATGATTGGTGGGGACCAAAACCTCGCAACTACAAATTTCGTGAACTTCGTCCATCATGTAGTGGAGGAACCTAGTCAGTGTCGGACTGGGATGCCTAAGGCCCACCAGTAATTGTCACTCTTGGGGCCCACAATACAGTTACACGCAAATATTAACTACTCACATGGCAGCAAGCAGCAATAAGACACTCAAAATGATTTATTATGGGGGTTCCTCCAAAAACTTTGAGAAGGTGGGTCCCTGGGGAAAGAGGATACTGGCTAAGTTGCCTTTGTACCTAGAAGAAGTCACCTTAACCACCCAATGCATCTAAAATAAATATAAGAAACTGAGTAGTTTGTTAAATAATTTACACAGTTTTTAGTATGGATATAGGCTGGTTGAGATGATGTGCTGGGGAACTGGGGGCCCATCTGTGACAGGGACCCACTGGGGGATTCCCTGTTTCCTTGTAGGCCAGTCTGAGCCTTGACCTGGTAACTGCAACGCTGCTCCAATTTATTTTAATGGGAGGAGCCCAGCAGTTGCCTTCTCCATCCAGTATACAATGAACAGAGCTGTGTAGCTCCAGTTCCAACTGCCTGGCACTGGACCTACAAGGAAAAAGCTACTCCATGGGGTTGAGAGGTGTCAGACACCCATCAATGAGATATTGATGGTCTATCCTGAGGATAGGCCGTCAATATCAAAATACTGGCCAGCCCCTTTATGCATAGCCATAACTACAGCCATAACACTAGATATGGGATTCAGAGGTAGGGGATCCAACAACATTGTACCTCTCTGTGGGGAATAACAAGTTGGTGGCCTTCTGCTATAATGTGAGTATTCTGTCTTGTGGTGCCATTATACATATCTTTACTTATTTCTACTCATGCTGCTGTTTAAACTTTCTGACACTAGGTGGTGACGGCCCCATCTTATTTTGCTATCGGGTCCTATGAATTCTAGTTATACCTTAAAGGGGTTGTCTCATCTAAGACATTGGTGTCATATCACTAAGACTGTGATGGCTAATCTCTGGTATTCCAGCTGTGGTAAAACAAACTCCTAAGATGCACACTTGCTTGACTCTTCTCAGAACTCCATAAACATGAATGGAGCATACTGGGAGTCATAGTTTCACCACAGCTGGAGTGCTGGAGGTTAGCCATCACTGCACTAGGATATGACACCAATGTCAGATGAGCGTTCCAGAGGAGGGATCCGCCTCTATCTCCAGAACAGGACCCCCAATGTGAGCGGTAAGCAGCTGCTCTCCATTCATTTCTTTGGGACTGCTGAGAATAGCCGAGCACTGTCTTAGTGTTCATCGGCAGTCCTATAGAAGTGAATGGAGCATTGGCCGCGCTTGTATGGTGTGTTCTACAGTTATCTCTAAAGTACTCTCGAAAATGGCCAAGCGAGCTTTTCAGAACACTTGTTGAAACAAATGGAGAGCACACCGCCCAGGCTCCCCATCCAAATCTACACCAGAAACTGCTTGGGTGGTTCTGCCGATCCTGCCCTTGCATTGAAAACGGTGGAATCCGTACAAAAAAACGCACAAACAATTGACAGGCCTGGGATTTCAAAATCCACACAGAAGGAAAAAGTGTACATGAGATATGTGAAATCTCATTCACTTTGCTGGTACTGGATAACGCTGCTGTTTTTCCACATGAAAATCTGCATGTAATCCGTAATGTGTGCAGGTAGCCTTGATGTGAGCGTATAAAAATAGTTATTGATATCAATTTATTTTATTTTATTGAGTATAACGAAAAGCTTCTAGGACAAAGGTCCATATCATCCACACGTTCATGTCAGCAGGAATGTAGCTGGTAGTGGTGTACCGTACTTCTTCGCAGGTGTCAGATTGAAGCAATCTACATTAAACTAACAAAGAAAATTTTGCATAAGACTTGAGAATACACTGCACACATACTGTCAGTGAATATTTCATATTTATCACAATGGTCATTCTTTTTTTGAAAAAATCTGCAATCCATAGGCTCAATGTTTTCATTTCTACCTTAGGGAGAATTCATCATACCCTGTGCTCCAAAATTCTGGCTTAAAAAAAAAAGTTGCAATATAGGGTTTTTGCAACTTTTTGGGCCACAAATTTTGAGTCGCAAACAAAAAAAAGTAAGTGCAATAATACTCTGGTAAAGGGAGGCGTACAAAAATCTGGTGAAACATCTGTAGACAAAAGTGCTGTGCTTCAAATTTATCAAACCACGTGCGACATTTGATAAATTTGGGACAAATGAGGCCAGCACAGAGTCAGAAAAACCTTTCTGAATTCCACATTATGTGTACCTGCATAGCAGTCAGAAATGTTGGGGTTGTATCTACAGCTGATTGCCATGCCAACCGTGATCAGCTGGTGTTTCATTATGAGACATTGTGATAAGCAATACTTGTAAACCATAACAGAGGAGAGTAGCGGTCTAGAGTCCTACCGCTTTGACGTCCGTTTGTCGTAACAGAGCATATGAATGAGGGATGTCCAGGCGAAAGAACCCCTTTAAATATTGCATAGTTATAAAGGGTTAAAAAAAAATGCATCCTCACCCGAAATGGTCCTCATCTTCTCGAGACGAGTCCAAATTGTCTTCCACTAAAATTAAAGACATTTGTATTTATAAAGAAAAAAAAATTAAATTTTTTACTTTTTTGCCCCCAATGTTTCCTAAAAATCATGCCATTTAGAACGGAAAATAACCAGGAATACCAACCAGGCATGGACTGTGTTGTTAGGTTCAAGCTTACTTGTAATGTATTTTCTATTCTCCATACTGTATGTTAGTTATCACATATTAACAGCCCACATGTGACTATTCTATGCGTTTTTTTTCTTTAAAAAAAAAAAAGTGGAAGACATTTTGGATTTCATTTCTCACAATCACTCCATGTATTCTACTTCCTGTTCTGGCTCTTGAACTTCCTCCTTTGCTTGGACTTCTAGTGTGGCAAAGAGCTTCACTTGACTTTCTTATCAAGTGGGCAACAGAGCTGTTATTTCCCTCACAGCAGCTGTGAACTAACAGTGGGTTACCTATCTATATAGTAGTTTTATCTCGATGTGCTGACTACTACAGAAGGACACATTTTTATATTTAATTTTCAATGGCCGAAATAAAAAAAAACAGACAATAATTTTAAAAAAGGTTTCTATGGATATTGAGTTTAATATACTTTAACTTCCTTACTTGTAAGGAGTACATTCTTCCTTCTACACTTTTAAAACACTTTTTCAAAATCTTCCTCTTGTCTGGACCGTGAGAATGCTTGTTCCTCAGGTTTAATATTTTCCAGATAGAGATGCTGTCATTAAAAGTACACAAGTAGCACTTACATATTACATGTTGTCCGGAGATGTACACTGGCCTGAGCCAGATGTCAGGAGGAACGTAACAGGTGGTGTAATCTCCAAGCCGTGGATATTAATCTGGGTAGAAAAAGGGGAAACATTAAAAATAAATGAATATCATCAATCATGGATGAGGATATTACCTCAGAAAAGTTTTTTTTTTTTTTGAGTAGGCAGTTATGGAACTAAAATGAAAAAGTTGCTCTGGATTAGTGTGTACCATAGGAAGTATGGAGGGATGGAGGGAGGCGATGGTCACCGGCTGCCCCTGTGTTTGTTCACTTTCCAATGCAATCACATGGGTCTGATCTTCAGTATCTCCAAGACATATCTGCTGGACAACCAAGTAATTTAAAGAAATTAAAAGCCAATGAAGAGAGAATTGAAAAGTTTATAACTGAAAGTAGACTAAACTTCTAGTATCACCTTAACACCTGAGACAACCTCTTTCAAAAAGCAGCCACCGGGTGATCAGCTCATGATTAGGTGAAAATATTTCCAGAAGGCATTTCTGAGGGAGCAGCTGACTGACTGCATCTGTCAGCCAGTCTGGCTTAGGGCAGCATGCAGTGCAAGGCCTGCTACAAGGGGTTCACAATTCCTATATGCTAAGGACAAGTGCCCAACCTCAGAGAAGAAAGTAAACAATCTATAGACCCTTTAGGACTATAAGGGATAATGAGTGATAGCAAAGGTAATACACGTATATGGCTTTGGACTTTGCTACTTGTGGAAAGGTTTAATTGCCCCTGGTACCCACCACGTTTTTACAACGGATTAGTTACCCATTGGAGGATCTACACCCCACTTTGGTAACTGTAGTACATATGGTGAATATGCCTCCCTTTGCTTGAATTGGGGAGCTGTCTAGATATAATAGAGTATCCATCCGGCTTTCCCTTATCCATTGCATTACCTTCACCACAGGAGAGCCCTGCCTAAAATCAAGGGCATCCCACCTAACTCCAGGCAGCCCCAGAGTAGCACTCACACCTAAGGACCCTTGCAGACAAGCGTGTGTCACACACGAAATCCGCATCGCATCTCCTGGCCTGAACTCCCGGCACTGAAGGGTCACATAGCATTATACTGATTTATGATGCTATGTAACCCTTACAGTTCTGGAATGTATTAGATACCACTAACAGCATTATGTCAGCGTCATCCAACACATCCCAGAACTGTAAGGGTTACATAGCATCATAAATCAGTATAATGCTATGTGACCCCTTCAGTGCCGGGAGTTCAGGCCAGGAGATGCAATGCGGATTCCGTGCGCGACACACGCTCGTCTGCAAGGGGCCTAAGACTTGGTGTCTGAAGGGCCCCAAATATATCTCCGATATAAGAAGACAATATATTAAATTGCACAGGCAATATGGCTTCTTTCTCATGATTTATCACATAGGTCTTTGATATTTAATATATGGAAAAGGCCCATCACACATACAGAAAAACAATTCAACATCCAAGTGCTCAGTATAAAACAGTTTAATAGACCGGTTCTTTCTGTCCTGAGTAGCAAAACCAAGAGCATTTTGATGTGTGCTGTATGGACCCCTGGTTTTATATGTACGATAGCGGAAGGGAGAAGCACAAGAAACCCAAGGTGTGAGGAGCTGATGAGAAAGAAAGAGAAGACAAGGTCTATACAATGTTGAAGTTGTGAAGGTATCTGGAGAATGAGAACATGCTATCTATCTTACCGTCCACAATCCCAGCAAATGTACCGAGTAATCATCTTCAATCTCAAATTCAAACTTCCTGCATGAAGAGCTGAGTTCACAGCCTAAAATCAAGTCAGAACAAAAGAATTAATGCTTTTTATAATTTTTAATAGGGAACCGCATGCTGAGAGCTGATTGACTGCCCATTAGGGTAATGAATTCAACAAGTCATCGGGAAGCCTTTCTAATACTGTAAGGAAATGAATTTTGAACAAAGTCACTGAAGGGGGCGCTTTACTGGGCATATTGCAGCGAGGGGGCACATAAATGGGCATAACTACAGCGAGGGGGCACATAAATGGGCATAACTACAGCGAGGGGCACATAAATGGGCATAACTACAGCGAGGGGGCACATAAATGGGCATAACTACAGCGAGGGGGCACATAAATGGGCATAACTACAGCGAGGGGGCACATAAATGGGCATAACTATTGTTTTTAAAAAATGAATAAAAAGACATAAAAATTCTAATCACCCCCCTTTCCCCAAAATGAAAATATCCCATATGGGAAAAGGCGAAGCGAAAAAAAAGTGTCAAAATGGCTGATTCTTTGGTCACATCTCCTCCCACAAAAATGTAAATAAAAAAGTGATCAAAATGGCGTACACACCGCAGAATGGTATCAATGAAAAGTACAGATCACCCCAGATCCCTCACAAAGCTCAGCACATCTAACTACAAAAAAGTTACAGGGGTCAGGAAAAAATGAAAGATTTTTCAGTATCAAAACACAGGAAAAACTATACATATGTGGTATTGCCGAATTCGTACTGACCTGGAGAATGAAGAGAACAAGTCTATTTTACCGCATAGTGAACGCCGTAAAAACAAAACAAAAAAAAAAAGTAAAACTGTAGCAGAATTTCATTTTTTTTCCAATTCCACCCCATTTGGAATTTTTTCCCCACTTCCCACTACATCCTATGCAATATTAAATGGTGGCATTAGAAAGTACAACTTCTCCTGCAAAATATAATCCCTCATACAGCTGTGTGAACGGAAAAAAAAAATAAAAATATGTCTCTGGGAAGACAGGGAGTGAAAAACAAAAATGCAAAAATGGAAAATCGCCTCATCAGGAAAGGGTTAAAACTTGCACAGCCGTTGATGAATTAGTCTTGGCATCTGACCTACCACAAGTTCATATTCATTTCGACTGATCTTTTTTTGTTCGCATGAAAAAAGTCGCATCTTTGCGGAGAAAAGTCACATGTCTCCATCATTTTTCTGCAGTATATTTACCAATGCTATGTATAGCCACCATAATACTGAAGCCACACAGTGGGGGAGATTGATCAAAACTGGTTCAAGGGAAAACTGGCTTAGTTACCCCTAGCAACCAATCAGATTCCACCTTATATTTTTTAGAGCGCCTTTGGAAAATGAAAGGAAGCATCTGATTGGTTGCTATGGGCAACTAAACCAGTTCTACTTTACAACAGTTTTGATAAATCTCCCCAGTGTGTATGAATGGCACAACTCACCCCATATCTCACACACTTGTCTCTCTGCCGCTTCTGAGTGAATGCTGGAGAGGCTGAATGACTGCTCTCCGGGCATTGTATCCCCGCAGGCCCAGAGCGTTACTCCAGAAGGTTCATGGTCGTCTCCAGTGTCTCTGACCAGCAGAACTAATGCCGATTAGAAGGCAAGCGTCCTCACCTGAACTCATGAGGTGGGGAGTTCACTTCTCCACTGGAGACCAAATGCACACAATCGTTTCAGGGCAAGAAATCCTCTCCGTAGGGACGATTTGTCAAAAAACTGGTGAAATTGGAAAACTGGCTTGGGAAAAGGGGTGGGGCTTACCGGAAAGTTATCAGATATTTGCTGGAAAGGGGGAGGGGCCAGAGATGCACAATTTTGCACAAAAATAGAGCCTGTCTAGGCATAAACAAATCAGTCTGAAAGTAAGGGCTCATGCACACAATCGTATGTATTTTGCGGTCCGCAAAACATGGATACGCAAAAAAAAAAAAAGGATGACATCTGTGTGATGTTCATGTTGCATCCTTTTGTTTGCGGATCCGTTAAGGCCTCATACAGTACACACAACTGTATGTATTTTTCGGTGCACAAAACACGGATCTGCTCAAAATACGGATGACATCCATGTACATTCCATATTTTGCGGAATGGAACACTTGGCCCCTATTATTGTCCATAATGCGGACAATAATAGGACATGTTCTAGTGTTTTGCAGAATGGACATACGGAAACGGAATGCACACGGAGTAACTTCAGGTTTTTTTTTGCGGATCCATTGAAATCAATGGTTCCGCATACAGTCCGCAAAAAAATGGAGCGGGCACGGAAAGAAAATACGTTCATGTGCATGAGACCTAACAATGCTTGTCTAACATGTTCTATTTTTTTTATTTTTTTTGGCGGAACGGACATGCGGATGTAATGCACCTTTTTTTTTTTCAAGCCCCATTGAAATAAATAGTTCCTTATACGGACCTGTAAAAATATGGAATGGAAACAGAAGAAAAATATGTTTGTGTAAATGAGCCTTAAGCCAACCAAGAGTTGGTATAGAGTCAGAGAAAAGTGTCTGTCCTGGCACCACATGTATCATCCGGCCTGAGCCCCTGTGCTAAATCTGGCGCAGGTCTAGATGGCCGGTCTAACGTTACGCCATCTATAGGATTAGTAAATCTGGGCCAGTGTGTCTCTAAGTGCTCATGCACGCGACCGTTAAAGTGAATAGGTCTTCATCCAACCGGCAAAAAATGTGGATCGGATGCGGGAAAAAAATGTAGTCATGCAAATGGAGTAAAGTACTAACAATTTCCTCATAGCATTTTTTTCCCCTACAGAGAAGATGGAAAAATACCAAGGATGAAATTTATCAAAACTGGCTTAGTCACCCATAGCAACCAATCAGATTCCACCTTTCATTTTTCACAGTTCCTCTGGAAAATGAAAGGTGAAATCTAATTGGTTGCCAAGGGCCAGTTCTACTTTGTTCTGGTATAATAAACCCCCCTCAAGATCTCCAGCAAGCTGCGTTTCTGAAAAGAAATCAGTAAAGCACTACCTAATGAGCAAAACTGCCGGGAGCCAAATAACTGCTGTAGGGCACATTTACTAAGACCAACTTGTTACCCCGGTCTTATGCCCCTTTCACACGAGCGGGAGACTCGCATGTGTCCCGCAACGCATCTACAGGGCTGGACTTGGCACTGACAGGGATCGCATAGCATTATATGCGATCCCTGTCAGTGTGGGAGTCCAGCCCTGTAGATGCGTTGCAGGAGACATGCGAGTCTCCCGCTCGTGTGAAAGGGGCATTAGTTTCCCCTGTGTGCTTCCGTTAAATTAGTCTAATTTATGATGAGTCGTGCACCTTGTCATAAATTAGGCACATCTGTGGCAGTCCTTACACCTGGCGTGGTTTTTCGCTAACATTTATATCTGTTTCCAGGAGTAAATGTTAGTAAATTTGCCAGGGCTAGAGACCTGGCCCCCAACACTCCCCAACACGCTCAACTGGCAGACACAGCGTAAAACTGGCAGTGCGACTACCTATTGTCGCATGGCCAGTCAGAAAAGGGAACTTGCGACTACTATTTTACACCTAAAATAGTCATAAGTCCCTTAGTAAATGTGCCTCTGCGCCCAGTGTTTCATATTTCCGATAGACCTTCAGCTTTCCCATAGAGGCCATTGTGGTCATCTTGTTTGAAGAAATAGTGTCACTGCGCCTGGCCAGAGTGAAGATTTTGCGCAGTTTCTTAAATTTATTAACTCTGATTAAGGGCCCTTTCACACAACCGTGGAGCACGCACCGGGACGGTCCGTGAAAACCCAGACCGTGGTCCTGTTGAGGGCAGGAGCGAACGGCATCATTGGTTGCTATGACACCGTGCACTTCCTGAGGCCGCCTCTGTACTGTGATACACTGTACAGTGGAGGCCTTAGGAAGCGCATGGCGTCATAGCAAACAATGACGCCGCGCGCTCCTGCCCTCAGAAGGAGCACAGTCCAGGTTTTCACGGACTGTCCCAGACTGTGCTCCACGGTCGTGTGAAAGGGCCCTAACCCCTGAAAGGCCTCAATTTTAATTTCAGATGCTGCATTCAGCAATGAACGTGGTTCAATGACGAAGGGGGGGGGAGGGCAGCGCAATTGCCATTCCTTGTCATTGCGCCTGCTACATACAATGGAATACAATTTGTGATGAAGTAATTCCTAACAAATCAAATTTTTGGGTGAAAGTGGGTGAAGCAGCCAAATCAAATTTTTTATAACTTCGCTCATCTCTAGTTGCTATGGGCAAGTAAGCAATTTTTAATTTGCGCTACTTTTGATAAATCTTCCCCAGCATGTTCAAAAAAATTATATTTTCCCCAGGCTTTTTGAAAAAAAATAGTGGTTTCATGATCTTTCTTTTAGCAGTTTAAAAAAAAAAAAAAAGAAATTTGTGTGTGAACAAAGCCTAATATCGATGTTACCGTTTCTCTATTACAGTGCAGTAATTATGGTTCTTGGATCACAGTCCTGCCCTAAAATGGTACAAATACCTCAGGCCATCACTCAGAGTAGATGGCTGGTCCTACTCGGGGGGCTTCATAGTCCAGAGGAGCCTTATTTTTCTGACTTGATAAATGGTGCAGATCTATCTGTCCACCAGGGGGAGTTACCGCTCATATTAAAGGGGTTGTTAGCTCTGGACATACCCTTAATTTCACCCAGGCAGCCCGCCTGATGTTAGCATCGGAGCATCCTATGCTCCGATGCCCTCCTTTGCCCCGCGCTAATTAGCGCAGGGCAAAGGCATTTAGTCCGGTTCCGGTGACGAAGTGGGCTCTGCCAGGCAGACGCTTCCGCCCAGCAGTGAGCCCGGTGGCGTCACCAGCGCTGATGGGCGGGCTTTAGTACTGCCCTAGCCAGTAAAATGGCTAGGACAGCGCTAAAGCCGGCCCATTACAGCCGGTGACGTCACCGAGCACACTGCGGGGCGGTGTGTTATGTAAACGGAGGCACCACAGCCTCTTCATATAACTGTTCGACAGAGGAGCCAGGAGTGAGACCCCACAGACCTTTAATGAATTACCTATCCTGAGGATAAGACAACAATATAAAAGTCGCAAAACACCCCACGACTCGCCTGCGGCTTGGCTGAGATTTCACAGCGCAATCACAGACGGCAGACGGCAGCGAGTCACACATATTTATTGTGCTGCGAGACTTTTCTGCGTCTTTCTGTCGCGTGACACATGTCGCCATATCCTAATTCTGAACGCGGTGGTAGCAGCGGGAAGTCTCTATTAGAGTGACAGCAAGCAGGAGGAGCAGTTCAGTGTCGACCCCTTTCCCACCACATAGTACTTTAGGAATTTTTGGTTTTATTTTTTGCTATTCCCTGTAGGTACCATGGCACAATATGGGCGCCGCAGGCAGCATTTTCTGAATACGTCTGTCAGTGGGTGTAATCGGATCATGACAGGATGTTTCTGCAGCGCTCTAAGAATATATAGTCTAAGAATATGAGCATGCAATTAGAAAATAATTTATGATTAACATGGAAGCCTAGTTTAACCCCTTAAGGAAGCAATCAAAGTTTAAAGTGATGATCCAGTCAGGAACTCAGATATTATATGAACGTCAGTACCTACAGGAGAGGATCACCCACTGTCTTAGTTTCCTCAGTTTCTAATCCTTGGCTGCTTTTTACTTCATCTCTATTAGCAGAGAGCTGTGACTTGTGACTACTATTTAGCTACAGTGCCTACAGGGCGTCTGAGGTAGTCTGAGACACACCCCCTGTCTTATCATTGGTTCAGGCTGCTGCTCTCTCCCTCCTCTTGTGGCTCTGCCTCCTCTAATTGGCTGCCGTACATAAACACACCCCTATCACAGGCTCAGAAACACAAAGAAATTGTCAGTGCACAAAGAAATTATTTCTATTACAGGCAGAATGACCACCAGCAAGAAATCATTATCAGGTAGTTGCCCTGCATACATAAGGCACATGCACTATTAAAGGGGAATCTGAAGGAGGGCATTAAAGCGTATTCCGCAATTAGGAAACTATGGCTGCTTTCTTCCAGAAACAGTTCCATGGGTTCTGAAGATCAGCTCCATCGAAACAAATGTGGCCTAACTGCAACATGATGCACAACGTAGGTTTTTGGAAGAATCCAGTCATGTTTCTCTGATCTTGGACAGCCCCTTGAAGATCTTTGGCCCATAAGCAGAAGGCTCTAAATATGGCGGCTGTGGAAGATTTATATTAAAGCTGCAATACCTGGACCATCTGTGGCTCCACTGAACTGACCATGGATTTCTCTGGGGTTCCATGTTGATATTCATTTTGAAGAAGCATGGCAGTCCTAGTGTTGTGGATGAATTATGGACCCTAAAATTGTCCAAAGGATGTTTTTTATGGCACCATTTTGGGATACTCAGATCTTTATCAAGTTCTCACGTATGAAACAAAGTACGCCGCTTTTGACATACTTTTGTCACAGTTTCGGTCACAAATGGGATTTGCGGCTGAATCTGTGAATTTTCCCCTCTCACGCCACTTAACCCAAGACGGCTGGGAAGGGGGCAGGCCAGCCTGACTTAAATCTACACCAGCAAGGTTGTTGGCGTAGATTTAAGCAAATTGCACGGCCAGCTCCTAAGTTATGTAGAGGCCGGCGCCTCTACATAACTTAGACGCATTAAGCACTAGGAAACATGGACTAAGACTAGCATCTAAATCACCAGTCTTAGTAAATGTCTCCCCTTGTGACATGCCATAATCTTATGATTGCTTGGTTTCCAACCGCCAGGATCCCGACTAACCCTGACAACAGGTCCATTTGGCAGTTGTCCTGCACAGCAGTGACCCCGGATGTCCTCTGCACCTCTCCTGAATAGCATTCATCATCCACTGGCAAGACCATCAGAGCTATTATGCTCACTACTGGACCAAACCCACTGATGAACCTTGTCCTTTTTGTGATAGGGATAACACGATGGGAATACTTCATGGGATACTCTCACTAGGGAGGGAAAGTTAGCTTGAGGGTAAGCCACAGATAAGTGGGGCTGCCCCTTTCGGGGCGATTACTCCTCTTTTAGGCAGGGACTGCCAGTATATCATGACAAGAATCCCAATCCCACATCATCATAGCCTACTAGCAGCCCCATCCAGTGGCATACATAGAGAAGTAAGGGCCCTATAGCAAAGATCAAACCAGGCCCCCACACAGGACAGAAGGGTTTCTGGCTAAACCCATTTCAATGACCCTTGGGCCATTTTTCCACTGCCTCATTTGGTAAAAGTTGTTTCTTTAGAGGGTAGAGTCCTGACCAAGTTTTCACCTCCAGTAGAAGAAGAGATAATCCCAACTACGACTGGGCCCCCTCTTGCTCTGGGCCCCATAGCAGTCGCCTGGTCTGCCACTATGGTAGTTACGCCCCCGGTCCCATCGTCTTTTTTGCAACCTCTAGCCATTGACAATGCCAATACCCGGATTCTGATGCCACCTGGCCCTGATTAGTGACCTCAACTGGAACCTGGCAATTTTATGGGCAACACCCATCTCTACGTACCCAACTACAAAATTGTGAGGGGCCACGCCTGTGGCAGTGGTGAGTCCAGGAATGGGCCCAATGTATAGCCTCCCTATTGGCACATAAAAGTATCTCATACTTATTTATGTATTTTTTTGAATTATCTTTAGTTTGTTTAGTAGAAATTTATTTTAGATACTTTGATTAAGGGCCCATTCACCTTTATGGGAGCGGGGAGCCACCGCACGGAGCCAGCTCCATGCCGCGGCTCCGCATAAAAAATGAAACATGTCTTATACTTCTCTACAACAGCGGACAAGTATAGGCACTTTCAATGGGGCGCCCGGCTGTGTGTTCTGCGTTGCAGAACAGACACCGGGTGGCACCCGTGGTATTGCGGGTCCATAATAATGCGGACCTGCAATACCACGGGTGCTGCCCGGCGTCTGTTCTGCAACGTCTGTACGGCCGTCTGAATGGGGCCTAAAAGTTACGTTTTAGGTAGGTTTATTCTGACAGTGATATTTCAGCATTCCACCACTTTCTGCAGTTCCCAGAAGAGCAGGCGTCCAGGAGCTCGGTATGAATGGAAAAACTGTGCGGTATGGCATCATGAAAGGATGGCTGCATGTTCACCTGTTGCCCTGTATGTGAGGTTACACGACTGGCATGTCAGAAGTCACCATGAGACGGCTCAATAACGAGGGCAGGATAAAACGGAGCCCCAAATGAATATTCATGAGGGTTCCAGAGTGAATTAATGCAAATAATCACAGTCATTGCGTGCAGAAGATGTTTATTACAGTACTGCACTAAAACAGATATATCGTTGCGATGACAGATGCTCCCTAATGTCCAGAAAGATGGGTGTAATTAGAGGGAATTTGATGGAAATCAAAAATAAAGCAGCAGAGATGACACAGGAAGAATGTAATAACTAAACAAATGTTCCTCATTACTATTATATGTTCCTCATTATTATTATATTTATATTTTGCCAGAGTAATGCAAATGATAGCCAGTAGATGGCAGTGTTCAATAGTCTCTGATATAATCCACCACAGTAGCGGCATGATGAAATGATACATGATATAAATGAAGAATGACCATGTACCTAGCCCTTAGTTTTTGCCTTTATTACATTTTCTATATTTTATGTATGTATTAATTGCTTGTCTATCTCATCTATAAAATTTAGGGCCTCGTATGACTCTCACTTTATGCGTGTACAATACTCATTGGGGCTGAACTGTTCCTAGGCCATGTGATTGATGACCCAGACAAAGCCACAAGTAGGCTGCAACGCTTACTCGAGCGCATGTGTCTGCTCAAACAGCTGATTGTCCGATGTCCCGGGTGGCGACCCCCCACCAATCAGAAACTGATGACCTATATAGAGGATAGGTCATCAGTTAAAAATTTTCGGAAAACCCTTATAACAACACCCAGAGGCTCAAAGAAAGTCTGCTTCTTAGCAGGCACCTTGAGCTCTCACCTTTAGGCCCCATTCACACGACCGTATGAATGGGGCCGTATGTATTGCGCAAAATTGCGGAATACATGCAGCCCCATCCACCTCTATGGGAGCGCACAGCCGCGGCACGGAGACAGCTCCGTGCCGCGGCTCCGCATAAAAAGATAGAACATGTCCTATACTTGTCCGTACGCACGGACAAGTATAGGCATTTTCAATGGGGCCGCACGGCGTGTGTTCCGCTGTGCAATAATGCGGACCCGCAAATATACGGTCGTCTGAATGAGGCCTTAAAGGCCTCATGCACACGACTGTATGAAAAAAACGGATCTGCAAAAAAACGGATGACATCTGTGTGCATTCCATATTTTGCGGAACGGAACAGCTAGCCCCTAATAGAACAGTATTATCCTTGTCCGTGATGCAGACAATAATAGGACAAGACTCATAATCTTGCGGAATGGAAATACGGACATACGGAAACGGAATCACACAGAAGACCATCCATTTTTTTTTGCGGACCCATTGAAATGAATGGTTCCGCAAACGGTCAGCAAAAAAACGGAACGGTCACAGAAAGAAAAATACGGCCATGTGAACGAGCCCTAATGATCAGGTAGAGCACTCCTTAATTGCTCTGCCTGATCATAGAGAGAACTGGAAAACCGAACAGTTTCAGCTGCACTGTTCTCCCTATCCTTCATCTATCTCTTCTTTCATTTTCTTAATTCCCGGAAAACCCCTTTAACAAGGGCTGCTGCCCCCTCTTTGTGGTAATTTGAAAACGTAGTTGGGATATATTATGTTTCTGCTGGTGCAAATGATAGGGGATTGGAAGAAGCAGGTTACCTGTGTGTATGGTGGACTTATGTTTACAGAAGCGGTCTTTTATACGGGCAGATGTCTCCCCCACATACACAAGTCCACAAAGACATTTCAGGGTGTAGATCACATAAGTGCTATCACAAGTAAAAAAGCCTTGTACTAGGAATTTTTCTCCTGTATGTCGGTGTTTGTAATATTCTACTTTGATTATACTACAGCAATGGATGCACCCCAGACAGGGATACGTCCCCCATTTGGGGGTAGATAGGACCGCTTGTTTCAGTTCCCTTTTGATTTCACCCACATCTGCTCTCACAATTTTATCTTTGATGTTATCAGATCTTTTATAGCAGATCTTAGGGCGTTTTTTGGTTCCACTATCTCTGGATAAGATTTGGATAATACACTCCAATGTTTGGTTATTACTGTTCTCACCTTCATTTATAGGGGATGATATTTAGTAACAAAAGGTAATCAAGTTTTTTTTGTATCTATTTTTGGTAGTGGTATATTAGTTTGTGCTCTTTGCTCTTCTAATAGTGTGATTGGGTAGCCATGTTGTCTGAATTTGTGTCTCATTTCATCTAGTCTCATCTGTTGTTGTTCAGGTTCGGTCACTATTCGTTTGACTCTTTGAAATTGAAGTGATTTCTTTACTGTGGCAGGGTGATTACTGGTGTAAGGCTACTTTCACACTAGTGTTTTTGCTGGATCTGGCATCCGTTCTGACTGGACACGGTTGTATTATCTTTAACATAGCCAAGACGGATCCGTCATGAACTCCATTGAAAGTCAATGGTGGACGGATCTGTTTTCTATTGTGTCAGAGATAAACTGATCCGTCCCCATTGACTTGCATTGTGGGTCATGACGGTCCGCTCCGCATCCCATGACGGAAAAAAAAACTCAGCTTGCCATGCCGTGATCATGTATGAACGCGGCACCTGAGGGGTACAATGACAGGGGAGGTGCAATCGCCGCTCCCTTTCATTGCACCCCCTACTTACAAAGAAATGCGCTTTGTGATTCCTCACAAAGCAGATTTTTTTCTAAAATTCGGCAAAGCAGGCAAATTGAATTTTGAAATACTTCACTCATCTCTAGAAAAGATCATTATTATAAACAAATAGTTTTTCATGCCATGACATGTAGCAATTGGGGGTGCGATGGGGGTACGACATTAGTGCCCGTCACGGTCCCGCGTTTCAGTTCATAAAATGTGTCCTGAAATAAGAAGTACTTTTGTTCTAAAATTGAGAAAAATTTGAAAAATTGTTTTTCATCCTCATTATATGTACTCCAATACCCATTTAGCGGCCCTCAATCCTTTACTGTTTTCTATGGATGTATAGAGACTGCAAATATCAAATAAGATCAATATGCAGTCTGTTACTGTGTTAATGGTATTGATATCTTCTAAAAAAAAAGTCCTATATAGGGAGGAGCGAACCCATGGAAGTTCGAGTTCACTGGGTTTGGCCAAACTTAAAGTAAAAGTTCAGGTTTGGGACCCAAACTTTACCAGAACTTGACCCTGAACCCCATTGAAGTTATAACATGGTTATATCGGAAATGCAAAACAATACAGTCATTTAGCTGTTAAAAAAAACAAACCTCACCTCATCCACTTGATCGCGCTGCAGCAGTCTCTTCTATCTTCATACAGCAGGACCTGCCAAAGGATCTCCACGTGACATCATCGCGCACATCACAGGTCCTTTGGAAGGTCCTGCTGAATGAAGATAGAAGAGACTGCTGCAGTGCGATGAAGTGGATAAGGTGAGTTTTGTTTTTTGTTCTTTAGGTTCTTTAGGTAAGTTTGTGTACTTTAGGTAACGTATAGAATACTGGAGGAGTTGGATGTTGATTAATCAGGAAATTTCCCAATTTGGTGTCAATGATTCCTCTCTCCTTGTATTCATAGGCTATAGTTTACAATTTATTTTTAATATACCATATAGGGTCAGTCTGTAATGGGACATAGGTGTTGGTGTCTGCTAGCTGGGTCTTAAATTTGTCAATATAGTAATTCCTGTCAAGTCAGCTAGTTTAAAAATGATGGACTTATCCTCTAGGAGATTACTAAGCGCTATTCATTCTTAACGGGGGGTCTGTAGTTCTTTAAAACTGATGATCTATCCCCTGGATAGATCATCAGCCTCTGATCGGCGGCGGTCCGACACCCAGGACCCCCGCCGATCAGCTGTTTGAGAAGGCAGCGGCACTGCAGGAGCGCCGAGGCCTTCTCTGTGTTTACCGCAGGCCCAGTGACGTCACGACTACTATCACTGGCCGGGGGCTAAGCTCTGTTCACTTGAATGGAGCTTAGCCCCGCCCAGGCCAGTGATACTAGTAGTGACGTCACTGGCCTGCGGTAAACACAGAGAAGGCCGCGGCACTCCTGCAGCGCCGCTGCCTTCTCAAACAGCTGATCGGTGGGGGCCCCGGGTGTCGGACCGCCACCGATCAGAGGCTGATGATCTATCCAGAGGATGGATCATCAGTTTTACAGAACTGCAGAACCCCTTTAAGCAGATAGGTTGTGATGTCTATGTAACTCCCTAGACTGAACTTGGTGTAAAAAATTCTGTATATCCCCCTAAAACAGATTAACAAATGTCTCTACAGGGTGATAGGTTTGTGGCGGCACGTAGTGACTCTTAGTCCTCAGACCAAATTGTTTAAAAGTCAATATATTGCTTAAAGGTTCTTCACCCATGTTAGACACCTGTTCATCAGTGGTTGAAAAGTGAATTTTAAGGCGTACATTACAAAAAAAAAAACCTCTGTAGGTCCATATGAAGTGTGAATGTGTCAAAGCCAAATGTAGGGCTAAATGAAAGACCCTTTTGTAAAACATTTATCTGTGTGGTGCTCAGGTGTTTGGATGGTAGGTTGAGGACTAGTGTCTCTGGTACCTGGGAACGTGTCCTCATTGAGGTCTCTTTTCCTCCTGTAGTGGTGTCCTGTTCTTCTGGAGGTGCATGGCGGACGTTCTGGTATTGTTCTGTTGTGGGTCCGCTTGCTTAAAAAATGTTTTTGTTGTCCAGTGGTAGTGTCACTGCTAGAACTGGAGGATACGGAAGCGCTCCCTCGGCCACCTTGTCTGTGCTGTGGAATAGCCCGTGGAGTCTTGACATTTGTAGAGGTGGTTAGTAAGGTAATCTTCGGAGACTCTAATATATTTTGTTCTTTTAGTGGCTTTGATGTTCGTTCTTAAGTCTGTGAAAGTTTTTTTCTATTTTAGTCTTAAGTGCCGTCAGATCCTCTGGATTAAGAAAGTCCTTTAACTGTGTATCATTAGGAATAATCTTGTCCTTGCATTCCTTGATGGCTTGTGACAAGTGTTCAATAGTTAATACTATTAAATCCAGTGAGCATTTATTAAAAATACTAGCAAATTCCAAATAATGTAAGTCTTAAGTTTACCCTCAAGCTGTGGAGAATCCTTTGTGCACGATGATATTCAGCCAGGGTCGTGGCGGCAGGCAGTTCCAATGAAGTGAGTCGCTTTAGACTCCTTCTCCCAATTCTGTCTTCTAAACTCATGTGGGGGGATCTTCAGGAAGTCTGAGGAAGATCCTCTTCTGATTAAGGTGAGAAAAAGAATAACCAAACAATGGAGTGTATCAAATCTTATTCAGAGATAGAGGAACTGAAAAAACACCCTATGGTCTGCTATAAAAGATCTGATGACATCAGAGATAAAATTGTGTGATCAGATGTAGGTGGAATCAAAAGGGAACTGAAACAAGCGGTCCTATCAACCCCCAAACAGGGGACGTATCCCTGTCTGGGGTGCATCCATTGCTCGAGTATAATCAAAGGAGAATTTTTCTTTGTAATTGGTTACTCTTTGCTTATTAGTTACTATGGTAACATGACATTACACATGGATTTCGGGCGGGCTATTTAAAGGGGTTGTACCACGAAAAATATTCTACAGATCCCAAATCCTATATCAGATAAGCAGAATGTAGTAAAGGCAAAACAATCAGCAACTCCACCCTAATCAACCAGGTAATGTAAGGCAATAGCCAAAATCAGATTCAGATGCAAGGTAGTTGCATACAGGGGCGTATCTAAAGGTTCATGGGCCCTGGTGCAAGAGTTCAGCTTGGGCCCCCTTCCTTTAGTGCTCTCTGTGTCTTCTTATGCGGCACAAGGGTCTTTGGGCCCCCTCAGGTTCCTGGGCCCGGTAGCGACTGCTACCTCTGCACCCCCTATAGCTACGCCCCTGGTTGCATAGTAACTGCCAAAGCAAAATTAAAGAGAACCTGTCATCTCTGAAATACCCCCTGAACTAGAGTAATCGGTGTATAGTGTAAGTGATGCTGAATCCGAATATGTAAGTTTTATCTTCATACTCACTTCCATTCTGACGCTGTGCTCCCACAAACCTGCAGGAAAATGCACTCAGTGGACTCCGGTGCTCACTCACATAATGGAGAGGACTCAAAGAAGAGTCCTCTCAATGTATTTTACTGCTGGTTTGTGGGAGCACAGCGTCTGAATGGAAGTGAGTATGAAGATAAAACTTACATATTCGGATTCAGCATCACTTACACTATACACCACTTACTCTAGTTCAGGGGGTGTTTCAGAGATGACAGGTTCCCTTTAACTTAAAACTAGGTGAACAAAAAGCAACAGGAAGACCTCTGTTGCTCATAACAATTTGATGCTGATGTGGATTGTATAATTTATTAGGAGCAGTATCCAGTCGCACTGGCTACCAAGGCTTAAAGGGAAAATTGCTTGTGACGGACTTGCGTTTATACACCGCACTATGCACTACCCAGAGCTCCAGTATAAACCCTGGGGGTGTCCAGAGAAGACGTCTTAGCCTCTGATGAGACAAAGAGGTACAGTATGTTTTGTATCAGACTACATAAGACTTCAATCAATACAGCTGAATCTCATAGACTGATCAAAGTTGTGTCTAAGGGGTAGAGTTAAGCAGTTGTCATTACTGACGAAAGTAAACCGACCAAAGGGAAGATCCTCTTATATCATTTTAAAAGCCACAACTATGTATCATCTTTAGATCAATGTAGCTTCTGTATTAAGAGATGTAGCACCTAAAGTCCCCTTCGTGGCTTTGATGAACTGAGCTGTAGGGTTTCATGAGGATCTAAGTTTGGTTTTCCAGAGCCCCACAGGTTTAGGCTCTTGCAGTGGTGATATGGACATCAACTGTATTACAGCTGTCAGGCGGACCCGATGACGTGAGGATGTGACGTCACACCGTCCTCCTCCCCCCTACCTGCCACCTGCTTTCTCCGGTGATGCCGCTGCTCCTGGATCCGGTCCAGCTTTGGTTGATACGGCGTGGGACGCCGAGGTGGTGGTGGCCTGCTGTGTTTCCGCTTCGCTGCTGTTCCCCTGCTCCTGCCGTCCCTCCACTCCTCCGCTCCTGTTCCTGCTCCTAAGCCTGTAGTGCTGTCTTCCCCTTACCGAACCTGGTTTCCCCTGTACTGCTGGCTCTTGTGGACTGTGCTACTGTATTGTCCGCTTCCTTTGTCTGCTCTCTTCGTCCTCCTCTGGTATTCCTGTCCTCTCTGGCTCCCCTCCTCCTGGACTGACTGCCTCATTGAATCTAGACACACGCCGGACCTCTCCTTGTGGTGCTTCGTGTCCCTGGTGCTATCGATCATCAGCCGTTGCTTCTGGCCCTCTGGGGTTTGGGTGAGATTAACCCATATTGGGTTTTCTTTTTGGCTCCTTTTTTTCTTGTATTTAAAGAAAGAAGAGAAATAAAGGGAAAAATAAAGGAAAGGTGAAAAAGAGAAAAAAGGGGAAAAGAGGAAAAAAAAAAAAAACTACTTATAATAAGGAGAGGGGAACGAAATTGGTGGAAAAGAAGAGGAAGGAGGGAGAAAAAAGAAAAAAAAAAGGGGGAAAAATAAGAGAGACTTTGTTTGTTGGCTCTTAGATCCTGTGAAATATCCTGAATTAAGATTAGAAGGTGAGAAGATAAGGAGGAAAGGAAGAGAGGAGGAAAAAAAAAGGAGGAGAGAAAAAAAAACTGTAATACAGCCGTCTGACTCCAGGTTTTAAGGGATTGTCTCATAAAGACAGTCCCTTCACCTGCAGCAAAAAAAGAGGGAGAGACGCTCATAGGGAAGTAGTTTTTTTTAAAAACTAGGTTAAAAGCAATAAATAGTTAGGCTCACCATACCCAGGCACAACACTCGAGAGGGCAGATGGTCGGTGCTGCCAGTATCGTTCACTCCTCACTTGTGTGCCTGCCAGTCCTCCAGAGGAATGATAAAGTGGACAATAGAGAGATATGGACTGGAAAAGACCACAAGGTTTGATACTTCTTGGCGCAAAAACTCAACCTCAATGTATTGAAGACAATTCCTTAAATAAAAAGGAATTATCTTCAATACACTGAGTTCGAGTTTTTGCGCCAAGAAGTATCAAACCTTGTGGTCTTTTCCAGTCCATATCTCTCTATATTCCCTTCACCTGAAAGGTTCTTCTATCAATTTATTCCCTCAATATAATATAATATAATATTCCCTTATTCCCTCATTGAAATGAATGGCAACCATAAAGTACATATGGTAGCTTGAACTGGTCCATCAAAATGAGAACCCTTCAACAGGCAGGGGCCAGGAGGTCCCAGACTCATCTTTGTTGGTGTGTTATGATATGTTGTGTACCTGTGTCATGTCTGACTACACTCATGTTTATTTGTAGTCTGTAGTCTAGGAGACGCATGGGTCTGTATATGAACTGAAAAAACAAAATATTAGGAGATTATTTAACCCTTTTAGCCCTGGGCGATCCTTTTTCACATTTTCATTTTTCACTCCCTGCCTTCCTGGGGCCATAATTTTTGATTTGGCGCCTTTCTCATTGACGCATGAGGGTTTGTTTTTTTGCGGGGCAAGTAGTACTTTCAAACATCACAATTGTGGAAAGCTGGAAAAAGCACATTTCCGCCATAGTTTTATGGTTTTCATTTTTACGATGTTCCCTATCCAGTAAATCTGACCTGTTACCTTCTTTCATCAACCATATTCTAACCCCCATAACTTTTTTATATTTACCTCTATGGAGTTTTTTGCAGGGCCATCTGTACTTTTTATTGATACCATTTTAGAGTGTGTTTGACTTTTTGATTACTTTTTATTCAATTTTTTGGGGGGAAGTGACGAAAATGTAATTTTTTTTTACTTATGTTGTTCACTATTCAGAATAAATACCTGGGAGATGAAGAGAGCAACAGAGACCGAACCCAGAGGCGGGGACCAGGTGAGTATGATCCCCACAGCGGGTCCACCACTCTTTGAGGTCTGATATAATGTTACATAACCACTTTAACATGCGATCATCTCATAGCTTCTCCCATAGACTACAATGAATTACCATTGCAGCCCTTGGGAGTTCAATTATGTTCATTTAGAGACTATTGCTGTCTTAGCCTTGGATCCTTCAGCTGGACCAAGGCTACTACAGCAAACCAACGGCTCCCCCGATCACCACATCCAGGGCTCCTGGGAAATCCTCCTCAGATGCCATGATCATAATTGTCCACGGCATCTGAGGGGTTACATGTCTGTGATCAGCATTATCGCCGATCACAGACATTAGCTCTGGGTGTCTGCTGTGAAAAACCTCACATGGATCCAGAGATCTCCCCATTCATTTCTCTTTTATATTTATTTCAATCTGGCAGCTCAGGGGGCATGTCTTTTTGCTGCAGCTGGTGGCAGTTGAAAGATGGAACTGAGGATATATTTCCTCCTCACTGAAGTGGACAAGAAATATTAGAAAAAGAACAAACAGCAGGTGGCGCTATAAAGATTAATTTCATTGAATAGCTCAGTGGCTATAGTAAATTTTTAATTACATGCAATTACAAAAGTATTCAGATCAAGGTGCTGTTTTGAAAAATGTAGAATATTTTTCATGGGACAGCCCCTTTAAGTACAGCTCACCCATGAGTTTATACGTCAGTGTGGTCCTGAAGCGGTTAATGAAGACTGCAAAGTTTCTTCATTTTTTTAGATGCATAAGAGCAATACAAATGAAGAAGCCATACTCTTTAACTCAAAGAGTTATCTCCATGCTGATGTGATGATGCCCCCTGATACGATAATGCCAACAAAAACATGTATACATCTCTAAACCTAATACAACAGACCCATCAGCGGAAGAAGGAAGAGAAGTTGAGCAATATCTTATTTCAGTGAACTTCCCTAAATTCAGTTAAAACCACATTTAATTTTTCTGTAGAATTCCCTGCAGAAGGTATTAGGAAATGTAAGAATTCATGTACCAGCTTCGACCTCTTGTGTGGACATTTGTTCCCCTCACGAAAAAATAAAAACTTATTACAGTTCATTACATGACAGATCTGGGTGGAATTGATATTTGATTAGTCATTCCTACTCTACTATTGCAGCAGGCAGCCTGCAGGAGAGAGTACTGTAAGGAGGATGTGAGTGGTAGTTGTGGCACTGAAACGCGGTGAAGCAGTTCTCCTTCTGGTGCTTCCTATGGCTGTGCAGCAGTGAATAGAGGGAGCACCGTTTCTTTCTATGGGGCACACCCTGGTATTGGGATCCCTGTCTGGTGTTAGGTGTGGTTCCTTTGGTTCCTTTGATGTTGTGAGGTTTGGAGGTGTGAAGCAGGGCTCCCTCATGGTGCAGACAGATGAGGGTAACAAATCTTAGGCAGTTCATAAACAGAGACACTGGTAGCATTCAGCTCAGACTCTGCAGATCACATGCATAATACTTCCATAATTGAACATGGGATAACCCTCAGTAAGATGGCTGACTCTGAGTCTCTCTCTCTCGACCGAAGGAATACACATTCACAATACGTACTGCAGTTCCCACAGCGGGGTGTAGATCCTCCAGCAGGTAGCTAGTCCGTGCTAAAAGAGTGGTGGGCACCTGAGGCAATGTACCCTTTCCACTAGCAGTAAGGCCTGTAGCTATATGAGTTATTGCACTTACTGTCTGCACCAGACCTTTAAATTGGCCTTCAAGAATCTGTATAGAACTCATCTACCGATTGCCTGACCCAGAGGAGAAGGGCAAGGTACAGTAACTAAACCATGCTCCCATTTCAGCTCTTGGATCACATAGAAAAAGTGCTTTAACGTTAACAATGGTCATTAACCCATTAAGTAGCAAATTAACCATTTGTAGTAGCCCTCTGGGGTACTGTACATTATCAGTCCTGGTAATCATGGACAGCAAAGAATTATGAGGACCACTGGTGATCACAGTCCAAAACTGGAGAAGATGAAGAAAAGGATTGATGAAAAACGATGTGATATAACCCGTTTAAAGTAAATCACTCTTCATATGCAGATGTGTTAACCCTTAATCCACAAATTTTGTCGAGGAATCCGAGTTCAATACACTATTTTGACATGTTAAATGTAAAATTCTGGCCACATGTGGACTTACTTAGCATAGACATCTAGTGACAGAGTATTAAGAAGTAATTGTTTATTTCATTTTTTATCAGGCCATACATCTTAAGATAGGTTGAGCCAAGAAGAAAGGTAAGAAAGGACACATCTTTATCATAACAAACATCCTAAACATTAGAAAATGTTGAATTATCACAAATGGGGCACCAACCACCACAGGAAGTCCCATCCAAGACCATGCAGTTTGCTGCTCCGATAGTCCTAATGGCAGCAACTCCACCTCCCAGAGGTGAATGTATAAGGCGCATCTGTTTGGACAAGTCAGCAACCTGTGGAATCAGTGATGGAGGGTCTGTATCACCAGAGGAGAAACCAGCAAACTGCACCCTTGCCGTGTAATCACCAGTGAAGTAGCTGCTAACAACAATAATGTTTTGCCATATTATATTATGTATTACGTTGTGTTGGACAGGGGATAGCTTGTATATGGAAGAGTTCCCCTTAGCCAAGGTGCACGTGCCTATAGTTAGCAGTGAGGAGGTTCCTGGGTTGAACCTGCTTAAAGGTAGAGATCCTAAGTTCTGAAGGGGTGTTTATGGACCACAAATGTGCAATTTTTGCGCATGCTCTTCCCCCAAAGAGGAGCTCACTCTGGATAACGCAAGTGGTTTTGGACCACTTCTGGCCTACAGACCTTAATATGGTAGGTCTGAGCCTGAGTGAGTAGCAACCAGAAAGTGGCCCAGACAACCTGTGTGCTCTTCAACTGTCCCACTGCATGCATACTGAGGACTGTGTAATTGAATGGTGGCCCTGATAATGTGCACCATGAGACGCACTGAGTAAGGACATTGGCTAGTGGTGACCACCTCACAAGTGAGAAAAGTGTCTGTCCTGTTGCTAGGGGATTATAAGAGTGTACTACTACCAGTGGTGGCAACCTTCTGTGGAGTATAAAGACTGATGGCGTACCTTCATTGGGGGCAGACCGCACAACTGGTACAGGACCAGAGAACATGGGGGAGGAGGGGTTGTGCTGAACTGCTTCTCTTCCTGACAAGAAAACACTGCATTTTCATGCAGAAGCCACTAGGGGGAGTACAATACAAAAAGATTATCACAGCTTCCATAGTAAATTAATACATTCCTATGTACTGAGCAGGCAGGCAGCTTAGTAATAGAAGGAAAGCAGGAGATTTCTTCATGTATTAATTGGTGGAAATCCATTGAGAAATATGCCGAACGCTATGTGTCTGAATCACCTGTTCCACTTTTTCCAACATAAGTCAGATAATGCGGATGAGGCAGAGGCCGGCTTATATTACAGTTTGATTTTAATTAAAATTTCTTCTGCTTAATAAAAAAAGAAATGTAAATTCATCAGTAATTTGAAGCATTGCACTTTGTGTTTGGCATTGCCTGGGAGCGGACTGGGAACTAATAGTGGCCCTGGAAAAAAATACTAAAAGTGGCCCCGTTTTGTAGTCGGGTCCAAATTGATGGAAAGCAGGGCCAGCAACACCATATTGTGCCACATTATACCACCCCAGCAGAGCCAAATACCACAGTCCATCACAAAATACTGCCAGCAGCACAAAATACATCCCCAAAAACTTCCGCTGGCCGGCCTCGAAGAGGGCTCAGGAGGCCCCCTGGGCATTGGCCCACCGGAAGATTTCCTTGTAAGTTCTATGGCCAATCCGCCCCTGATGCACACACACCTGAAAACTGGTTGGGGCAGGGGGCTCCTTACTAGGTTTTCCTATGGGGGCCTATTAGATCTGTGTACACCCCAAGAAAGACCGGCCTGATACCACTGACATCTGACAACTGCCTCTGGCCTGTTCAGTTTCTACTAGTAACCGTCAAGCCCCATGCCTCCCATTTATGTGTAACTAACAAGCTCTGTATCACGGTACTGTGTGTTACCGCCAAGCTCTGTATCACGGTACTGTGTGTTACCACCAAGCTATGTATCACGGTACTGTGTGTTACTGCCAAGCTATGTATCACGGTACTGTGTGTTACCGCCAAGCTATGTATCACGGTACTGTGTGTTACTACCAAGCTATGTATCACTGTACTGTGTGTTACCACCAAGCTATGTATCACGGTACTGTGTGTTACCACCAAGCTATGTATCACGGTACTGTGTGTTACCACCAAGCTATGTATCACGGTACTGTGTGTTACCGCCAAGCTATGTATCACGGTACTGTGTGTTACCACCAAGCTCTGTATCACGGTACTGTGTGTTACCACCAAGCTATGTATCACGGTACTGTGTGTTACCACCAAGCTATGTATCACGGTACTGTGTGTTACCGCCAAGCCAGGGGCATAGCTAAAAGCTCATGGGCCCTGGTGCAAGAGTTCAGCTTGGGCCCCCCTTCCCTCAGTACTTTGTATGTCTTCTTATGCGGCACAAGGGTCTTTGGGCCCCCTCAGGCTCCTGGGCCCGGTAGCGACTGCTACCTCTGCACCCCCTGTAGCTACGCCCCTACGCCAAGCTATGTATCACGGTACTGTGTGTTACCACCAAGCTATGTATCACGGTACTGTGTGTTACCACCAAGCTATGTATCACTGTACTGTGTGTTACCACCAAGCTATGTATCACGGTACTGGGTGTTACCACCAAGCTATGTATCACGGTACTGTGTGTTACCAACAAGCTATGTATCACGGTACTGTGTGTTACCACCAAGCTATGTATCACGGTACTGTGTGTTACCACCAAGCTATGTATCACGGTACTGTGTGTAACGACCAAGCTTTGTATCACGGTACTGTGTGTTACCACCAAGCTATGTATCACGGTACTGTGTGTTACCGCCAATATATGTATCACGGTACTGTGTGTTACCACCAAGCTATGTATCACGGTACTGTGTGTTACCGCCAATAGGTTAATGTATCACGGTACTGTGTGTTACCACCAAGCTATGTATCACGGTACTGTGTGTTACCACCAAGCTATGTATCACGGTACTGTGGTGTTACCACCAAGCTATGTAATCACGGTACTACGTGTGTTACTTACCCAAGCTATGTATCACGGTACTGTGTGTTACCACCAAGCTATGTATCACGGTACTGTGTTACCACCAAGCTATGTACGGTACTGTGTGTGTGTACCAAGCCATGTATCAACACTGTGTTAACCACCAAGCTATGTATCACGGTACTGTGTGTTACCACCAAGCTATGTATCACGGTACTGTGTGTTACACGTACGGTAAGCTATGTATCACGGTAAGTGTGTTACCACAACTATGTATCACAAGCTGTGTTACCACACCAAGCTATGTATCACGGTACTGTGTGTTTACCACCAAAGCTATGTATCACGGTACTGTGTGTTACCACCAAGCTATGTATCACGGTACTGTGTGTGTATACTAACCATAGTATGTAGGTACTGTGTGTACCAAAGCTATGTATCACGGTACTGTGTGTTACCACCAAGCTATGTATCACGGTATACTGTGTGTACGACCAGCTATGTATCACGGTACTGTGTGTTACCACCAAGTATGTGTACCGGTACTGTGTTACACCAAGCTATGTATCACGGTACTGTGTGTTACCACCAAGCTATGTGTATACTGTGTGTTACCACCAAGCTATGTATCACGGTACTGTGTGTTACCCACCAAGCAGTACTTGTGTAATCACGGTACTGTGTGTATACGTACACACCAAGCTATGTATCACGGTACTGTGTGTTACCACCAAGCTATGTATCACGGTACTGCTGTGTGTACCAAGCTATGTATAACGGTACTGTGTATTGTACTGTGTTACCACCAGCTATGTCACGGTACTGTGTGTTACACCAAGCTGTATCACGGTACTGTGTGTACACCCACCAAGCTATGTATCACAACTGTATTGTTGTATCACGGTACTGTGTGTTACACCAAGCATGTATCAGGTACTGTGTGTACCGCGTGTATACTACACCAAGCTATGTATCACGGGTACTGTGTGTTACCCAGCTGTATGTATGTACGGTACTGTGTGTAAGCTGTGTAGCTACAGGTTACGTGTCAACAAGCTTTGTATGTATCACGTGTTACGGTACGTGTGTTACCGCCAATGTGTATTACTACTGTGTGTTACCACCAAGCTATGTATCACGGTACTGTGTGTTACCCAACTACTGTATGTGTGTGTACTGTGTACAAAGCGTATGTACTGTGTGTGTATCACGGTACTGTGTGTTACCACCAAGCTATGTATCACGGTACTGTGTGTTGCTATGTATCACGGTACTGTGTTACTACCAAGCTATGTATCACGGTACTGTATGTATGTACTACCAAGTACTGTATCAAGGGTACTGTGTTACTGTGTGTTACTACAAAGCTATGATCACGGGTACTGTGTGTTACTACCGCTCACGGTACACCAAGCTTTTTATCACTGTACTGTGTGTAACCAACAAGTTTGTTCCCTCTGTGAGAGACTGCTTCCTCAATATGAGCAAACCACTGCCAAAATAAACTATCCCCAGTCCACGTGAAATACCCCAGATAGGATATCAGCCATTTCTTTATTATTTATTGTAATGTCCTATTGTTTTATGTAGTTGCCGTTTGCCAGACCACCAGAATATGTGCAATGTACAGCGTACCAAGACAGCAAAATGATCAGCAATACAGCCACACAGACTCCACTGCGGGTGCAGGGGTAACAAGTTAATACACCCATCACCACTGTTCAGAACAGGGACACTCAAAAGTCTGCATCACACAAGTGGACACCTATAGCCACAAGTGCCAGTTTATTCCTGTTAGCAAAGGAAAATCAGGAGAGGGATAGAGAGAAGGACTACTGTAAAGTGCTATTGTCTGCCATCTTTCCTGACACCATACCTCATCATCTGGGGATAGAGACATTGCACCTTGTACAGACGACAGCTGGATGTACTGTAACTCATTCTTTGATGTTCTTATATGTCTTTCTGATTCCGTCACATCACCTTTTCACGGCACCGATCCCTAGCTAGAGATGGCCTGAGGGAGTACACTGTGACACAACATCTCATGAGGGCCACTACCACTCCCATTCTCTGCACCAGCTCCTCAGTGGTTTGCTGCACATGTGAATAGACTACTGTGTAATGGTCTTGGGATGCACCCATGTTTCTGACCCTTTCACAAACCCCTTGTTCCCTAGAGAGCTATCTTGGAGAAGAGTTATGTTTGTCAGGTTCCCAGTCCTGTAATATACATGGGCCCTTGAGAAGATATGATGTGGAAAGCAACAAGGCTGAAGCCATGACACCATTGTGGGCAGAGCCTAAGGGTTTTCTGTTGGGTGCAGAGGCCTACATAGAGAAGTAAGGGCGTCATAGCAAGGATCAGACCAGGCCCCCACACAGGACAGAAGGGCTTCCGTCTAAACCCCTTTCAGTGACCCTTGGGCCATTTTTCCACTGCCTCATTTGCTAAAGTTGTTCTTTTAGAGGGTAGAGTCCTGACCAAGTTTTCACCTCCATTAGAAGAGGAGATGATCCCAACTGGGCCACCTCTTACCCTGGGCCCCATAGCAGTTGCATGGTCTGCCGCTATGGTAGTTACGCCCCTGGTTGGGTGTTTATCTGTATTAATTGGCATACTCATTATATCAGCGCCACAGGGTCCATAGAGTAGGAGAAACCTGCCTACAAAACACCAAACCCTACTCCTGACATGTTTAAGATGTCCCATAATATAAAAAAATTATACTACAACCCGTCCCTTCTCCTGACATGTCTCCTTTAGTATATAATTGTATTCCGCATGCAATGACAATTCCGGAACATCTATTCTTATGACTCTATGTTGTGCGGTTCCTCTATTATACCTTATAGAAGTTTAGGAAAAAATGTACAACTAGGTGTTACCGGTTAGGAGTGTATCCCTGTACAGTCTGACACTGTCCAATCAGTACTGCTAGTGTCAGGCTGTGCAGAAACACACCCCCAGCTGGTAATGCACAGTAGTAAATTTTTTTCCCCCATAAACTTCTAGCAGGAATAATAGAGGAATGGAACAAAAGAAAGCTGCTCCAGATTTTTCATTCTATGATTAATGCAAGTTGTTACTAAAACCGACATGTCAAGAGAAGACACTGTCTCTTTAAAGGGATTGTGCCACCATTAAATGTTACCTTAAAACAATTCAGCATAAAAACTTACTTTTGTAATTTACTTTCTGTGACAAAGATGCTCCAGTTGTGAGATATTCTCTTTCCTTCATTATAATGACGCCCCCCGGTGTTTAACCTGTATAGTAATGTCCGTGTCCACCTACTGAAGGTGGTTGCACATGCTCAGTTGCTACCAGCCCTGTCTACTGTTAGAAGCTGTGACATTTGCATAGTGAGAGCTCAAGCAGAAAGGACATGTCCCCTGAGCGATAATCTAGCAGAGCAATTGGAGCAATGAATGTGGAGATCTCTGGATCATTGGGAGGTACAGGGCTGGTTCTAGCTTTGTTAGAAAGGCATTGTAATGTAAAATATGATGTCTGAGTGCTACGAGCACTGAAATGCTCCTTTTTTTTTAATGTCTACCGAGCGTTTCCCGTATGTTGGTAGGAAGCAGACATGTAAAGTTTGCGCACTTTCTTTATTATGCTTGTTTGTTAGAATATCATCATAGACGGTTCCAGGTACCATATGACAGAACAATTATCCACACTTCTAGAAATACGGTTTGATGTCTACCGCAGCAGTCACTTCCTCTTTAATTAAGGAGTAAAAGCCGCGGCATGCCTGATTCATACTGTGCAGGGTTCACCAGACGCATCACCTCATCTGACAAGGAGGTATAGAGTTACTACATGCCGCGCTATAGAAATATCTCAGCAGGGTCACGTGTAGGTTGTGCCTCCGCTGATAATGGATTGGCTGTACAGGCTTTAGATCTTCATAAAGACCTGATGGTGACACGTTATCCATCTCTAGATATTATATACTGACATACCCTTTGTTACCTTTCCTCTTGGCTCAATATCTAACAAGATCTGAGATGCGAGATGAGTTGCTTTCAAATAAAAAAAAAACAAAAAACAAAAAAAAACATAATTTTCCAGTACTCTGTCACGAGATGTCTATCTTATGTGTCTATTTGCAGCCACCTAGTGGTTGTGATGTGAATTGCAGTCTGCCAATAGTTTTTCAAGCATGTGGAAATAATGTGCTGAAGTTGTTCCATGAAAATTTAAAGGGGGTTATTTACTAAGTTATATACGTGGCATGTATGGCGTTATAGTGCAACTTGTGGCACAAAGGTTTAAAAAAGGGGGGGTGGAATGGCGGGGACTGTCTAGCCCATTTATAGTTTTCTACGCCATTTTAGGCATAGAAAGCTGTGTAAATTTATGCCAGCAAGGAAGCAGGTGTAGATTTAGACTGGTGGTGGATGCCGCAAAGTTATGTGGAGGCCGGTGCCTCTTCATAACTTCGGCGGATCCACCGCCAAACACTGGTCTTAATAAATGACCCCCAAAGTCCTTACAGCTGATACATTTTAATGACTAACGGAAAAGTTGATGACACTTGCGCGTTTTCAACATTTTTGAAAATATTTCTTATTCCCTGGTAACACGGTGCGATGATATTTTTACATGGAGTCCATTACAAAATTCAACCCAAGGTAAAGGTGGACATATATGTACATTTCTATTTGTTTGGATTTAGGCCTCATTCACATGACCACTTTTATTCTGTGGTCTGTAAAACTCTTGTATCTACAAAATACAGATGAAGTCCATGTGATGTCCATGTTGCATCTGATTTTGTTTTTTGCAGACCCGTTGACGTCACTGTATAGGACAGGGCTGGCCAACCTGCGGCTCTCCAGCTGTTGCAAAACTACAACTCCCAGCATGCCCAGTCTGCCTACAGCTATTATCCTACAGCAGGGCATGGTGGGAGTTGTAGTTTTACAACAGCTGGAGAGCCTCAGGTTGGCCAGCCCTGGTATAGGACATATTGTGTCTTTTTGCAGAACGGACATACAGATGTGGAAATCACACATACTTGGTCTTCTTCTCTTCATTGCTACAGAATTCTTAGGGCTCATTCACATGAACGTAGTATTGCGGGCCCGCAACAATGTGGATCCACAATACTACGGGTGCCGCCAGGTGCCCTATTGAAAATGCCTAGACTTGTCCGCTGTTCTATATTTTCTTGTGGAGCCTCGGCACAGAGCCGCGGCTCGGCAAGATCGCGAGCCGGCCATAGAGGTGAACGGGCCCGCACCTATGCCACAATTTTGCGGAATAAGTGCGGACCCGTTCACACGGTTGCGTGAAGAGGACCTTAACCCAGTACAGGAGATGTTTAAGTAATGGCAGATTATTGGAGTTTTCAGATTATTAGACATCGGTGTCACCATGTCACCAAGACCTTCTCCATCAAGCCAATAGGATGGGTGATGCTTGTTAATAGTAGAATCCAAGCCCCAGTTTTCAGAATGACTGTTTTTGCAGGTTTTTCTCTTGCAGGTTCAGCTGTCATGCTCCTGACGAATTTATCAAGATAATTGCATTGAAAAATGGAAATCTTGGGATCTGAGGATCTCCCCTTGCATGGTCATAGTGATGTTGCGCTTTGCTCCTCAACCACTCCAAAGCCGGCCATATATTTCCGCTAGCTGTTGGCCATTGCTCCCAAATGGCCCATACACATGCACACTCTGCTGGGGATAGAGAACTAAGCTGTAGCCAGCCTCTAGTGACACCCTACCTCCCCTTGAAGTGTATGGTCAATTGAAAGCAGTTGGACTAGAAGAGGACTGGTCCAACATCAGGTGAACGAGGATGCCAAGCATCACACTTGACATCTATAAATAAAATTTCTACCAGCAGAGATGCTGAGCATTACATCATGCCGGGGAACAGGAAAGTATGCTTCATTTTGCAGTTCTGCCCAGAAGAGATGTTAGCCAAGCTTCTTACAGAAGATACATCTGGTGGGAGTTGCAGGATACAGCTGAGCATGTGCGACCACCACAGCGATGTTACTGAGGTGGAAAGAGAAATAGGGAAAAGGACAAGCAGCAACAAGTATATTTGAATAAATAGCAGTAACCATAATCTATTGTGTGCATGTGCAATTCAAGGCACGTTACCTAGGTCATAAAGTGATCCATTCAAGCTGTGATCAGTTGGATTCCACCTATTATATGTCCAGAGTTAAAGGGGTTGTCTCATGACAAATAATTATCTCCTATACACAGTGTTTGATTCGTGGGTGTCCAACTGCTGTGGTCACTGCCAATTACGCAAGTGGGGACCCCCTGTTCCCCTATTGAAATGGAGTCACAAATGCACAGTGCCACTCCATTCAACTCTATGGGACTGTCTGAACACAGTCCAATGATAGGCTATCTTCAGCAGCCCCATAAAGCAGGTCCGTTCAAACTGGGGGAACACTGGGCCTCCATTGTTGTGACCGACATGGGAGCCATCAGTTGGTCACACACTGTCAAAAGCTGTTCATGGGGGGGAGGGGCGTTGTCACGTGACAACCCCTTTAAGCATCAGATACACTGTGATATCTATTTTTTACAGAACTTTCTAGACATGAATTCCACAAACCTAGACCTATTAAACTTCGCATAACTAGAAAACTTCAATAAAAAAATTTTTTACATTTTTTTTACCTTTTAAAAAGGGAAAATTAAAGCATTTATGCATAATAGCAGTCATTTTCACTTTTTAACAGATTATTGATAAAAAAAAAAACGTTTTTAATGGCATTCAATGGTATTCAATGGCACTCGGTCCATAAGTTGTGTCACAGGGGGTGGGCCTCAATCCAAATATAACTGATAAGAAGACTTCTGTACTCAACAAGTTGCAGTAGACTCCAGTAGAAGTATCATAAATGTTTTTGGCCTAGAAGTCCTTCCTCAGATACAGGAGTGCCGTACTGTATCTGATAGTTTTGTACAGGGCAACAGTCCTATGAGTATGGCGCCCTACTTCTTGGGCTGTTGCCCTGTAAAAATCCTGTGCCACACTTATGGGCAATTGGCCTGTAAAATACTACCAGTCATTGGGTGACTGTCACTTTTTTAGCACCCGTTTTCTCATCTTCCCCTCCACAATAAGGCGCTCCTATTTCTGAGGAAGGCCCTGTAGGCCAAAAACATCTATGATACTATTATTGGGAGTCTTCACAATAAAAGTTATACAGCATTTGTTACTTGTTGAGTACAGGAGTCTTCTTAATCCATAATAGCTTGATTTCCATGGATATATGAAGTGACCGAGTAGATCACTGTTGTGATTTATTGCCAAAGTAACTAAATGATTAAAGTGTTCTCTTTCTTGTGCACCATGAATCCCAAATGGTTGTATATAGGCAGCAAACAGTTAAACCAGGAAGTCAGTGTAGTTGCCGGGAGACAGCCAGGACCTGCCCCCCCCCCTCCCCTAGGCAGGAGTCTTTCATGTGCAAGCCTAGAAGAAGGTGTGCATGTGTGAGCTGCTCACAACTAGGCCTAGTCCAGGGGAAACTTCATCCTTTATACTAAAACTTGTCAGAGGAGCAACTGAACTGAGAGACCACCCCTGAGAGAAAAAAGAAGACATTTACAAATGGTTGAGAATTATTCAACTCCTTTACGACCAGTGCTAGCCAGTATATGTACGACTTTGCTCGAGTAATTAAAATGGCACCCACTCACGAGGGCAGCATGCGCTGTATCTGTCAAACTACCACTCCCATCCTCTGCTCCCCTCTCCCGAGCTCTCTGCACTCTCTGCATATAGCACCTTCACAGACCCTTCCCCCTGCTCTGAGTGAATCCCTGCCATGGACACTTGAGAGAGCAGAATATGGCAGAATAAAACTTCATATTCTCAATTCTCCTGATGAGATCCACTAAAGGTTTGTTTTTACTGCTTTCCTCAGCCCCTACCTAGTCCTGTCAGCAGTTTAGCACTGGCAAAACTGCTGACAGACTTACTAACATATGACAGAAGCAAGGAAACAAACTGAAGCATACTGATCCACATTTGTGAACTACATAATCATGCAAGAGCATATAATGAGGAGAAAGGGGTCCACCGTGTAGAGCTTCTCGGACCTGAAGACATCATGGTGTTCTCTTTATGAAACTAGGCGACTCGCTCCATCTTGTCATATTTTACAAAAGGGACCATAAAAATATGATAGCCCTTTTCTATTGGCGAAACGTCCTTGAGTTTTCCCCTTGTCCAGACTGGTATGTTATGGCAGAAAAGCAAAAAATGCCATCAGTCAACATTTCTAAAAACAAGCTGACAAACGCCAGGCTGCTGTACAATGAACAATGGAGAGAACTGGCCTGAGACAGTGTCAGCAAGCAGAGGAATATCTGTAACTGCAGCCAAGTATGTCTCTACCAAGACCTGGGATGAAATAATAAGCCAGGGTCCTTCCTCTTGTCTTACTTGTACTGGACTCAGTCTTGCCCTTATTGTTAATGGGCTTTGTGGTTCTAGAGCTGCTCTCAGTTACTAATCACAGTTCAGCTCTGCCACACATGTAGGTATTCTGTATGAGCTACATAAAATATATTTATAAAGTGGTTGTCAGAATCTTACTGATGACCTATCCCCCCCCCAATTCAGCTGTTTGAGAAAGCCCTGGTGCTCCAGTGAGCAATGTGGCATTCTCGCTGCTTATCCAAGGCCAGAGATGTCACAACCAGGCACAGCTCAGCCCCATATTCGTAAGCCCCAGGGCTTTCTAAACTAAATAACCCTACTTTTGAGAATGAGACATACAATCCAGTTTTCCTTCCAAAAGGACAAAAGTACTGGGTTTCTCAAAAGAAGTTAGCTGAGTGGCCTTGGGGAGTACTCTTGGTGGTGCTCATCCTCATTTGGGAGACCAAGCACGCATGATGACTATTGTAGTCCAGCCAAAACCGTTCAGCCATTCTGGGAAACATATATGCAAATGTTAGTATTGTACACCTGATGGCATCAAATATAATAATTAGTATACAGTTTAGATAATATTTTATTGGATAACAAAACTAAGTTCAATCTCTTGAACTATTTACACATTGCTGTAATCTAGTTTTTACACTGAAGCTCACTTTGGCACAAAGTTCTTTATTGGCATTCATTTCTTGGCATGCTTTTTTATGATCTGAATCATGGTATCATGATACCAAGGTACTTTATCTTTGATAATGCCTCAAAACAAAAAGTTCATCGGGATAACCAGGCCTTGTCTACCAATTGGGTAATTTTTGGTTAAGAAAATATAAACACTTCTAAAGTCTAGTGAGGAGAGTCTCCATCCTGCGGAATATAGAAGACCACCCCAAACCCAGCTACTGCAAATGCTGCGCAGTACTTGTCCTTCTTGGTCTTCTTCCAGGCCCCGCTCTGATAGTGTACAGCTCAGGACGTTGTGCACATAGGCGCACATTATGACCTAAGGCCCCTTTCACACTAGCGGCAGCACGGATCCGGCGGGTGAATGGTCGCGCTCCGGCCCCACACGTGTCAGACACTGTGAGGAAGAGGAGGTTACTTACCTGTCCCAGCAGCTCCCGACCTGTCCCAGCTCCGGACCTGACCAGCGAGGAGGAGGAGGACATCGCGCACAAGGGTAAGTTTCCCCACAGCGCCCCCTGCTAGAGGGAGGGGAAAGTGCAAGGTGACGGATCCGTCATGAACTCCATTGAAAGTCAATGGAGGATGGATCCGTTTATTATTGTGTCACACCGAACGGATCCGTCCCAATTGACTTGCATTGGGGGTCATGACGGATCTGTCTGAATAGAATGCAGATGCTGACTGAATAGAACTGAACGGAATGCATTTTGGAGCATTCCGTTCTCTTCAGTTCAGTTTTGTCCCCATTCACAATGAATGGGGACAAAACTGAAGCGTTTTTTTCTGGTATTGAGCCCCTATGACAGAGCTTAATACCGGAAAATGAAAACGCCAGTGTGAAAGTTGCCTAACGCTTTGCTATGTCAGATAACAGCGCAGTGCGAGCTGGAAGAAGACCAGGTCGTGGCGAGTGAGTGGCAGCACTGTCCAGAGCAAGCAAGGTTAGTTTATTTATTTTTTTAATGTCTGAGGCTGATGGGGTCCGATCTGAGGTTGATAGAGTCTGACATGAGGCTGATGTGGTCTGATATGAGGCTGATGGGGGTCCGATCTGAGGCTGATGGGAGTCCGATCTGAGGCTGATGGGGGTCTGATCTGAGGCTGATGGGGGTCCTATCTGAGGCTAATGGGGTGTGATCTGAGGCTGATGGGGTCTGATCCGTGGCTGAGGAGGATCCAATCTGAGGCTGATGGGGGTCCTATCTGAGGCTAATGGGGTCTGATTCAAGGCTGAGGAGGATTCAATCTGAGGCTGATGAGGGTCTGATGGAACTTGGAGGTCTGATCTGAGGACTGATAGAAAATATATATTTTTTAATTTTTCTCCTCCAAATCCTAGGTGCGCCATATAGTCCAGTGTGTCTTATAGTGCGAAAAATATGGTAATTAAATAATGCCCCAACAAACATTTACAAATCTTGCTTAGAGAGAAGATGGCCCCTTTAAACCCTTACCTCCATTTGACACCCATGTACATTATAATCCTCCTAATCCTGTTATACGCTTGACACCATCCTTCATCAGTCAAGCAGTAGTCAATAGCAGTATCTGGTCAAATAAATAGAAGGAGAGGTGTAATGGCAACCATGGGCCAAGTGAGGGCTCCAAGAACTGCCAACATACTACTCCTATTAACCTTGCCTCTGACATAAAACCGCAACACTTTGAAAAACCATAATGCAATGTAAAGTACCAGAGATCAAACAATCGCAGTAGAAGTACAGTAGTATAATAGAAAAAAACTATATATAAATGTGGTAATGCCCTAAGAATAAAGTTAAGTGTAATTTTTACCATACAGCAAACATCATAAAAAAAAAAGAAAAAAATGACAGAATTATGTTTTTTTTCAATATATACAGTATATACAGTATATGAAACACACAATAGTGACGTTAAAAAAATGGAAAATTTAAAAAGAAACAGTTATGACTGTTTATAGGTGGGGAACTGGGGATGAAAAAAACAAATGCAGAAAAAATAAATAATAAATAATGAAAATGACTGGCTTTATGGGGTAAAACCTACAACTCATCAAAAATCAGGCCCACATTCAAGCAAGATTTTTTTCCCATAAACTATTTTACTATGATAATAAAATCCTAAAATGTGATCAGATTACAACATACTCACACAGAGTAACGTTAGCATGAGTTGGAGTTTGAGTTGAAAAGGTAAGATGTGGAGGAATCTTCTAGAATGATAAACCAGGGAAAGGTGAATCAGATTTTTGTATGAATATTTATATAAATGTTGCAGCCATGGATAGGCGTATTATGCCACCCATCATTCTAATAACTTCTGTCTAAAGTTGTAGAAGATCTATATTTTCATTCAGACTCCACAACAGGAAGCCACTACTAACTTCTTAACATGTTTTTGGTAGGTAAACTATGAAAACATTGTACAGTATACTGTATCTCCAGAATAAATAGTATTATACAGGATACAGTACGAGAGAGAGGAGATAGATAGATAGAGTGACGTACATAGAGAAGTAAGCGTCCCATAGCAGGGATTAAACCAGGCCCCCCACCCAGGACAGAAGGGTTTCCACCTAAACCCCTTTCAGTGACCCTTGGGCCATTTTTCCACTGCTTCATTTGCTAAAAGTTGTTCCTTTAGAGGGTAAAGTCCTGACCAAGTTTTCACCTCCAGTAGAAGAGGAGATAATCCCAACTAAGACTGGGCCCCCTCTTGTCCTGGGCCCCATGGGCAGTCACATGGTCTGCCGCTATGGTAGTTATACCCCTGGATAGATAGATATAGATAGATCAGAGGCACCAACCATGGAGGAACTCATCTGCCTCAAACAGAGTAATGCAGAACAAAGACATGGAGGAGATAAAGACCCTGCTCAGCACTTTGTGCAGAAAACTAATGTGACTGGACCAAAAATACAGGCTGTCCTATGCAGGTAGATGGACAAACAATGACATCTCTTATTATCAACAACTGGAACATTCAGGGCATGGACGCTTCAGCCTTCGGATATATGATACATGACCCAGACTTTAACCAAAGACTGAAAAACATTGGAATACAAATCCTGCTAGGAAAATGGACTAAGGTAGAGAATGATTCCCTGGTCTCCACCGGATAGAGGGAAATCTCTGTCCCTGCCCTGAAAAACTAAAGAGTCAAGCAGGGCCGGAGCTCATGATTAAATCAGACCAGTGAAAAGAGGTGACAGCCATATCTGGGTACGAATAGGCCACTCCATCCTAACCTCTCTTCAGCATACATAGCTCCACCAGAGTCTCCGTACTGTAGTCCTGATGGAGGACCAAAGCCCAGAGCAAAAAGAGATCCTGAAAAAACTGAAGGATATGGAGGAAAAGATCTAAGAGTTTCAAAACCCTCTGGATACACCAGTCATACTGCAGGAGAAAACAGAGAGGATCTCATTGATAAAGAGTAAAAAAGCCAGCTGCCCAAATGGGATTCTCCCAGAAATAATAAAATACAGCCCACCAACTGCTCCTACACTGCAAACAGTTGCAGTGTGAAGGTAAATGGGAGGAGAATGTCTTATTTCCAGCAGAGCCAAGGACTCAGACAGGGCGGCAGCCTCAGTCCAACCTTATTGAACATCTACATCAATGAGCTGGCGGTGGCTCTGGAGTCCTCCTCAGGGCCAGATCACATTCTCCATGACACCCAGGTGAAATTTCTGCTTTATGCAGATGACCTTCTGCTACTATCACCAACCAAGAAAGGTCTCCAAAATAACCTGGAAATCCTGGAGAAATTCAGCACCACGTGGGCATTGCGCATCAATCCAAAGAAAACCAACATCACAGTGTTCCAGAAGAGAAACCAGAAATCAGCCGGGCCTAATCCCTTCATTCTAAACTGTCCACTTTCAGAAACCGACAGGTACACCCTCCTGGGACTAGAAATTATCCAGTCAGGGAGCTTTAAGCGCCATAGAGACCCTGAAAGACAAGGTGTGCAAAAATTTCTATGCCATCAAAAGGTGTCTGTATAATAGCATCATCCTCCTGTATGGCAGCGAAGTTTAGGGTCCAGATACATACCCAGAATGGTCAAAGTCAGACTTTTGACCAAGAGAAATATTCCACCTAGAATTCTGCAAACACCTTCTCCAGGTACATTGGAGCACCTCTAACAGCGATTGCCATGCAGAGCTGTCCAGAAGAGGGCGCTATCATTCAGAGATCCTCTACATAGCAGCAGTCTTAGCTCCTACCACCACAAAACTTTGCTGGACCAAGAAGCCACAGTAAAACGAAGCCCCCCGGAACAAGTCACTCAAACCAGCACAGCCGAAAATCCAGAAGGAAAACCCAGAAGACAACACACAAAAGAAAAAAGGAGTTTATAAGGAATGACATAAAAACATCACAGAAGCTGACGGTATACCAGAGCCTGCAGAGGTACAAACTGGCCCCAGAAACCGACAGAACCTCAACCACTACAGACTGAGCTCCCACAGCCTGCTCATCAAATCCGGGCAGCACCGCCAGAACTACAAACCGAGGAAGAGCATACTGTGCCAACAATTTGACCAGAAGAGTGGAGGATGAGACCCACTTCCTGCTGCGGTGCACCAAATACACAGCAGTGAGTGACACTCACTTCAGGAGTATTATAAAACTCCCCCCCCCCCCATCCCCAATGTGGAGAGATAGAATTTGATAGATAGATAGATGATAGATAGATAGATGTTTTTATTAAGTGAAATCTATTAATATATTTTGATCAAGGTATCAGTAAGAATGGAAGGAGGAACTAGAACAGTTCAGAAGAAAAGGTGTAGAGGAAAAAATATGCATAGACCTCTTAATTGTATGTACACTAATGTCAGAAGCCTGACTAATAAAACTGGTAAACTGGAATTAGTGATATGTGAGGAGGACTATGACATAGTGGGAATAACTGAGACATGGCTGGATGATACCTATGACTGGGCAGTTCACGTACAGGGTTACAATCTGTTTAGAAAGGATCGCCAAAAGCGGAGAGGGGGAGGGGTCTGCCTTTATGTAAAGTCCTGTCTAAAGCCGACACTCCGGGAAGATATAAGTGAGGCACATGAAGATGTGGAGTCACTGTGGGTAGAAATAAATGGAGCCAAAAACAATAATAAAATACTAATAGGAGTTTATTATAAACCACCTAATATACCAGAGTCCACAGAAAATCTACTTCTAAATGAAATAGACAAGGCGGGAAGTCATAATGAGGTCGTTATTATGGGGGATTTCAACTGCCCAGATATAGACTGGGAAACTGAAACCTGTATATCTCATAAAGGAAACAGGTTCTTGGAAATAACCTAAGACAATTACCTTTCCCAACTGGTTCAGGACCCGACTAGAGGGATGGCCATACTGGACTTAGTATTAACCAATAAACCTGACAGAACAACAGATGTGCAGCTTGGGGGACACCTGGGAAATAGTGACCATAAAATAATAACCTTCCAATTGTCATTCATAAGAGCGTTTCTTCAGGGAGGAACAAAAATACCAGACTTCAAAAAAGCAAAAGTCCTCAAAAATAAAAATACAGCCACAAAATGGGATATTTTTAAAAGCATCCTAATATCTAATTGTGAGAGGTACATACCGTATAGGAATAAAAGGGTAAGAAACAAGAAAAATTATAAGGAAAAAAATTGAATATGTAAAAGACAAATAAAAGCAGCCAAACTAGAGACCGAGAGATTAATCTCTAAAGAGAGTAAAACTAACCCTAAAATGTTCTTCTATTATATAAATGGTAAAACGTATAAACCTGAAGGTGTCGGCCACTTACAAAGTAATGAGGGGGGAGTTGCAGAGGGCGATGAGGAGAAAGCAAAGCTACTAAATATTTTTTTCTCCACTGTACTCACTGAGGAAAATAAACTGTCAGATGAAATGCAGAATATAAAAGTAAATTCCCCATTTAAAGTGCCCTGTCTGACCCAGGAAGGAGTAGAGCTGCGTCTTAAAAAGATTAAAATAGACAAATCGCCAGGACAAGATGGCATACACCTCCGTATCCTAAGAGCATTAAGTAATGTTATAGCCAAACCCTTATTTGTGATATTTCTTATACTCTATACTGACAGGGAGTCTTCTACAGGATTGTCACATAGCAAATGTGGTGCCAGTATTCAAAAAGGGTTTAAAAACAGAGCCCGGAAACTATAGGCCGGTAAGTTTAACATCTGTTGTGGGTAAACTCTTTGAAGGTTTTCTAAGAGATGCTATCTTGGAGTACCTGAATAAAAATAAGCAAATAACCCCATATCAGCATGGTTTCATGAGGGATCGGTCATGTCAAACCAATTTAATCAGTTTCTATAAGGAGGTAAGTTCTAGACTTGACCGCAGCGAATCAATGGATGTCGCATATCTGGACTTCTCCAAAGCATTTGACACTGTACCACATAAGAGGTTAGTATATAAAATGAGAATGCTTGGACTGGGAGAAAATGTCTGTATGTGGGTAAGTAACTGTCTCAGTGATAGAAAACAGAGAGTGGTTGTCTATCAAGTTCTTGGGCATTAAAATATCTCCTGAGCCCAGTCAATTATATAAACACAACTTCCCACCATTGCTGCAATCTATCACTAAGATTTTAGCCTCCTGGCTTACACCATATATATCATGGTTTGGGAGGAAAAATATAGCTAAATGTCTCATATGGCCCAAAGTCACTTATTTGCTTCAGTCTCTGCCTATACATACACCAAATGTATTTTTTAGTAATTTGAATAAGATCTTTTCAAGGTATATTTGGGGCTCTAAAAACTATATAAAATATGACACTCTCCAACTTCCACGGAATTATGGAGGGATAGACCTACCAGCCCCCCAAGCTTTTTTGCTGGCTGTTCACCTGAACAGAATAGTAGACTGGTGTAGGAGACCCCCCCATAAATTATGGGTACAAATAGAGGAAGATATACTGTGGTACCCACTGAGACACATTATATTTTCTGATGACTCAGTCCCCCCCCCCCCCCCCGTTATTCAGGACACAACTTATTAATCAGAATATGGAGATTGGGTAACATATGTACGCTATGTGCCCCTTTCCCATCCCTTCTTTTACAGGTTAAAGACTTGATCTTTAGTGACGACACCTTGTACAACTCCACTATACCTAGAGAGATATACTCTAATAACACCATGGCGGATGCAGTCATCACAACTGGTATGATTCCCTCGTGCGAAACATTGGCATAGAACCTAAACTGCTCTTCTATACCTACTCTAATTTACAATAAATTTGTTACCTCTCTTAAAAAGATCCTAGCGGGAGCAAATTTACATAGACCCATGACGAAGTTTGAGACTCTACTTACTTAACTTAAGCCTCCTAGGAAAGTGGTTTCAACATTAAATAAACTCCTCCTGACGCCGTCCCCTCAAACACCTCTTCCATTCATAGAGGCTTGGGTAAAAGACCTTGCCAAGACATTCTCGTCTGAAGACATTTACATTCTATTTAAAGCCCCCAAGCAAGTTTCTAAGTGTATAAGAATGCAAGAAAGTGGGTATAAAATCTTGACAAGATGGCACCTGATCCCAATCTTGTTAAACAAATATAATCCAAATTATGACCCGCTTTGTTGGAGATGTAACCAACATATTGGCTCATACTTTCACATGTGGTGGACGTGTCCACTTATAGGCCTTTACTGGTCTACCATCATCTCACAAATTAATCAGATATTAAACATTAACCTCCCTCTTCTACCGGAAGTATGTTTACTTCACTTATTTTATGAAAAATCCCCCCCACATGTTAAAAGACTAACCAGACATCTACTAGCAGCTGCTAGGATATTCATCCCTACCTTTTGGAAGTCAAGCACTCCTCCAACCCTTAAACAATGGCAGGACAGGGTAGACGCTATTTATCGTTTAGAAGAATTGGCTAGTTGGGAAACCAAAACGCACCCTGCCTTTATAACCACCTGGCTCCCTTGGGCGAAATACAGGCAGTTCCCTACTTCGGACTTATAATTGGACCTAGATCCGATTCAGTATGGACCACTTACCCTTACCCTTTTTGGGCACCTATATACAGTCTTATCACTGTAACCTTATAGACCTTCTTACAGGTTCTTCGCTTGCAGGATATTCGCACTATATTATCCTCCCTATCCCTCTTTCCCGTCTCTTTCCTACCTCCCTCCCTCCCTTATTTGTTTGTTTGTATTGTCTAGACATCAGAGATTTCTACATGCTGACCATCCAGCTCTTGTTCCATTAGTTTATTTCGGAACTGGTTCTACTATATGTATTTACTATGCACTTATTGCTTTTCAGAATCATATGCTCCACGACACTGGATGCTTTTAACTTTAATTGAATCTGCATTTTGTTCTTATTGCTCTTGCAATATTTGTTATTCCTTTTATCCTGAACATTTGTATGGATTCTTTGATATGTTTCCCATATAAATAATAAAAAGAATTTGAAAAAGAAAACAGAGGGTGGTTATTAACGGCACATACTCAGATTGGGTCACTGTCACTAGTGGGGTACCACAGGGGTCTTTATTGGGCCCTATTCTCTTCAATATATTTATTAATGATCTTGTAGAAGGCTTGCACAGTAAAATATCAATTTTTGCAGATGACACTAAACTGTGTAAAGTAATTAACACAGAAGAGGACAGTACACTGCTACAGATGGATCTGGATAGACTGGAGGCTTGGGCAGAAAAGTGGCAGATGAGGTTTAACACTGACAAATGTAAGGTTATGCATATGGGAAGGAATAATGCAAGTCACCAGTACATACTAAATGGTAAAATATTAGGTAACTCTGACATGGAAAAGGACTTAGGAATTTTAGTGAACAACAAACTAAGCTGTAGAAACCAGTGTCAGACAGCTGCTGCCAAGGCCAATAAGATAATGGGTTGCATCAAAAGGGGCATAGATGCCGTGATGAGAACATAGTCCTGCCACTTTACAAATCACTAGTCAGACCACACATGGAGTACTGTGTACAGTTCTGGGCTCCTGTGAACAAGGCAGACATAGCAGAGCTGGAGAGGGTTCAGAGGAGGGCAACTAAAGTAATAACTGGAATGGGTGGACTACAGTACCCAGAAAGATTATCAAAATTAGGGTTATTCACTTTAGAAAAAAGACGACTGAGGGGAGATCTAATAACTATGTATAAATATATCAGGGGTCAGTACAGAGATCTCTCCCATCATCTATTTATCCCCAGGACTGTGACGAGGGGACATCCTCTGCGTCTGGAAACATAGAAGAGGATTCTTTACGGTAAGAGCAGTGAGACTATGGAACTCTCTGCCTGAGGAGGTGGTGATGGTAAGTTCACTAAAAGAGTTCAAGAAGGGCCTGGATGCATTTCTGGAGGGTAATAATATTACAGGTTATAGTTACTAGAGAGGGGTCGTTGATCCAGGAAGTTATTCTGATGCCTGATTGGAGTCGGGCAATCAATTTCTTTCCATTGTAAATTATTATGATTTCTTAAAGATTATTGAGCATTCAGTGGGAGGCATGTAATAATTAACATCATGGAGCAAATACGTATTCATATGATTTTACTGGAAAGGTTTGTAGGTCACAGTTAGCATTTTCTTTCCCGTATTAAGACTGTCTTTAAGCTCATAGTCACCTGTTCTCCATATGTCCAGTTGAGTCAGCTACTAAATATACTTATCAGTCCTGCTATCCCTCAAGATTCCCGTTCCTTTGAAGTTGTGGTATTGTTTGGCTGATACATTAGCAATAATTTATTTGCCCTCATCTGATTTTTATCATGGGAAGCCATGACCAGCCAAACATTTCAGGGAAAATGTATTTTATGGTAATACAAGCACAGCTTTTTGTCTACCAAAATGAGAGCTATACAAAATGTCTTTCTGTTCCAGCTAAAGAGGGTGGTCCCAAGTAGGAGACCATCCATAGAAATAGGGTTTGTCGTGATTAAACAACCCTATAATGGGTAGTGAAGACCTGTGCAAGAACCCCTTCCTAACTGGTCTTATTAACAAGGCTGGTCAAGGGGGTGTTCACTCAAGGATCACATAAAAAGATAAAGAACAAAAGAGCACCAATTGCACCTGTCCCAGGTGTTTAAGGGTGCAGTGGTATTTGACACTATAATATTATGAAAGTAAGTCACCAAACGTTTCGGTCCAGATGGACCTTCCTCAGCGGTGTAATCTGTAGGTAAGTATAATATAGATGGTGGGTGATCAGAGCCGATGTCAAGAATAATACATATAGTGTAACAAAATTGGTGGTACTAAAACAAAGACATAGCAAGCAAAAATAAAATGGAAAAACAAAGCATAAGTAAATGTATAAAGAAACAAGGAGAGAGGTGCGGAGTGGAAGCTCTGTAAAGGGCAAATTACATTATGAGAAGCTTCTCAACTATACAGCCACATTGATCAGTATTATAAAGGCTTCAGGCCCTGGACAAGTTCAGGGTGGAAAGAGAACCTAATAAAGAAATGTGTGTTTCTCAACAATGTATATGCATTGTCTAAGGGTTAGGGGCCGTTCAGACAGCAGTAGTATTGCGGATCCGCAAAAATAAAAAAATCCGCAATACCACGAATGCTGCCCGGCGTGTGTCCCGCAAATTGCAGAACACACGGCCTGGCACCCCGTTCAAAATGCTTATTCTTGTCCGCTGTTGCGGACAATAATAGGACATGTTCTATAATTTCTTGTGGAGCCACGGCACGGAGCCGCGACTCGGCAAGATCGCCTGCCGGCCATAGAAGTGAAAAGGCCCGCACCTATTCCGCAATTTTGCGGAATAGGTGCAGACCCATTCACACGGTCATGTGAATGGACCCTTACTCTTTTTCATTATGGAGAGCCCATTGTATGCCAAGTATATGTGCTCAGTATTGTAGATCAGTTGATGCTCCTACTATGCTGAGTTGCCGAGTATGTGTGTGCAGTATTGTAGGCTAGGGGATGCCCCTCAGGGTAAGTAATCTCTGGCACTTCGGCTGTTGTAAAACTATAACTCCCAGCATACTCCACTCTCATTTCTTTGGGAGCATGCTTCTTCTTCAGTCTGGACTATGATAATGGTCCTGCAGATGTTGATGAAGCTATTCATATATGTTGAGCAGGTGACCATTCTGTCCCTCAGGTGCACTCCCAGCTAGAAGTTTAGTTCCTGGAAAACAGGAGGAATTTGGAAAGCAACTTGTTACAATGAGGTGCAGCAAAGGCAAGCCAGTCCCGATGTCAGATGTGCTTCCCACATTCGCAAAGAATTTATTGTGTCAGACTGTAATATACAGTGCAAGCGTAGCTAAAAAGGAGAGTTTTTCCCAACATCATAAATCATGTTGTTATGTAGCTAGTCATGGTGATCCAGGCACGTCTACAAGGTACACATTTAAAAAGGCGGACCCGACAGACTGTCATAATACAGCCACCAGACAGGAGCGATTGATGTTCCTGCACAAGTTCCAAGTCAAGGCCGGAAGTCCTTCTATTAATTATTAATTAAGGTACAGAATCCCCCTTGTTCACAGCCACAGTCTTGTATTGCCTGTAAATACACCTTTTAACAAGTCTAGTAGACATCAGGTATAAATCTGATTTATAAGAACCTACCCTTTTGTACATTTTCTGTTGATTTTTTTCCCAGTAAACAGTTTATCTGGGTCCACCATTGACGAAACATCACCACAACAAAAAGCAATTGGTTACAGCAGTCATGTGACATGATGTTGTGTTATGGTTCTCAACAGGAAGGAGCACATGGATCTGAATACTTTTGTAACTACACGAAATTAAAAATTTTGTATAGCCACTAAGTTACGGTATTCAATAAAATGCATCTGTATAGCACCACCTGCTGTTTCTCTACCCATGTCATCTGAGGTGGACTCACAAGCCCAGTTCCATCCTTGAACTGTCACCAGCCCTATCTACTGATAGAAGATTGGACAATTACAGGGCGAGAGCTGCAACACAAAAGACATGGTCCCTGAGGTGTGATACAGAGAGAACTGCAGCAGAAAGGACTTGCCCACTGAGCTGTGATAGGGAGAGAAATGCAGCAGAAATGACAGATCTACTGAGGAACGACAACCAGAAAATAAATCTTGCAGAGCAATTGGAACCATGAATGGGGAGATCTCTGGATCAATGTGAGGTTGGTTCTGTGTCAGGATAAGGTGACTACCATCACACATAAACAGAGATAGTGCAGACCTACTATCCCTACCTACTTGCACAGTCACCCTAGGCCATGGCCCAACAACTGGGCAGCTGTCCCTATGCTGGAATACGTGTGAGGACAACACACAAACAGGGAGAAGGCAAACAGTCAAAGAGTAGCTGTATGGAAAAGGGTAAAAAAAAAAAACAGAGGGACAAAGAAGTACCAAAACAGGAGAAGCAAATGAGAAAACCAACACGCCAAAAAGTTAAGAACCAGGAGATCAATACAATACCAAATTGCCAGAAGCCAAAGCATAGTCACGAAACCAGTCCAGAAATCAAGCCAGAGGAGTCTTAAATAATACCACACGGGAACAGCAGTGGAATCCAGAGGACAAGAAATTCACTGGATCCTGAATATGCAGGTTCCGGTCCTAAAAATGATGTGCTGTGTCGGGCAGAGCGGCCAGCAGAGCGTGGTGATGCTCTAATGCCCCGATTTAATCTCAGTTGGTGTATGGCTGGTTAAGCTAATGTGGGCAATCCATGGAATCTCATTCTTCACCTTAGAACCCCACAGAGGGCATGGAGAAGAATCAGAGTGGAAGAGAGGCCTGGTGTCTTTACTAGGAGAGTGGTCAGGATGCGACAAACCAGAGGAAAAGATGAAGATACTGTATGATGGTCAGCAGTACTGTTGAGCGTTAACAGTACTGTTGAAAGTTAACTAAGTGGACTTCAATCCGAATTTCCGAAAAACAATTAAATTCGACACTAAGCTAAATTATCTAGTGGTTTGCAGTAACAAATCAATGTTTCCTGAAATGGTGGTCAGAAACAAAAGAATACATATCTCGCAGCCATCTTGACCGAAGAAAACACGGCAAATCTTGTGTGCGCTGATGTGTTCTGTAACCACGTCATCACGCTGGCCGGGCACAGTGACGTCATCAGTCTACACGGGAGAACTCTTTCCATCATGTGATTTGAGTCAAATCAAAAACTAAATGTCCTTTCAGATTTTTTTTCTCTCTGACCAAATATAACTAATAATGTTTCTTTGGTGTTTTTTGTCCTCTGTGTTCTTCGTCCTCAGTCCATTCGGTTCAAGTTCTAGCTTGTACCACGATCTGTTGGAAAACACATGAAGTAATGTCTACATGTGGTGCAAAGCTCATATTCCATTGCTTTGTTGATAGATGCATTGCCCAACATCTTAAGTACATGGTCACCTGGTGGACTATGTCAAGCCTTATCATGGCTTCTGTACAAACAGTTGCACTAAATAGTGGTTCATTACTTTCATTACTATGTATAATGTCCATGTCAGCTCATGGTAGACCATTAAAAGGTTATGAAAATCTGTGGTTACCTGTATTGTCCTGAATATTGCTCTAGAGGTCCCCCAGAAAATTTCCATCCTCAATTACATATGTTCCCCTTGTTTTTCTTCCACCTCTCTCCTCTGCCAGTACATTCACTGGCTATCCATTGCCGAGCGAATTCAGCATGTTGTCAACATCCAAGCCTTTGCCACCTCCTGCTTCATTCAACTCTCATACATTTGTCATAACTGCTCTTTCCTCAAATCTGAGTCAACTAAACTGCAAGAGCTTATGCCCTCATCATCTCTCGCCTAAACTACTGCAACATCCTTCTCTAAAACTCTTGCAGCCCTCCAATTCAACCTGAACTCTACAGCCTGGTTAATCCATCTGTCCTTCATTTCTTCTTCGCCTCTACTCTTTGTCAGTTCCTTCCTGGCCTACCAATTTCCCAGCAAATTGAGTTAAAAATATTAATAACGTACTGTACACAACCTGTCCCCTCCATACTTCTCTGACCAACTCTCCTGATACATTTACACCCATAGGCGGTCATTTATTTTTTGATTTATGCCAGTTTTTACACCAGTTTTTGGTAAAGTCACAAAAACTGCGACTTTACCCAGCTCACGCCACTTTTGCTAAGTGGTTAAAAAAGGGGTGTGGTATGGGTGGGGAAGAGGACGGGCCAGCCTGCCCATCTCATTTATCATTTTCCACCAGGGATGTAACTACCATAGCGGAAGACCATGTGACTGCTCTGGGGCCCAGGGCAAGGGGGGGGGGCAGTCTTAGTTGGGGTATCTCCTCTTCTACTGGGGATGAAAACATGGTCAGGATTCTACCCTCTAAAAGAACAACTTTAAGCAAATTAAGCAGTGGAAAAATGGCCCAAGGGTCATTGAAAGGGGTTTAGCCAGAAACCCTTTTGTCCTGTGTAGGGGGCCTGGTTTGATCCTGCTATGGGGCCTTACTTCTCTTTGTACACCACTGTTATCCACACCAGTTTATGGCATGAAAAATGGCCTTAAACTACACCAGTAAGGGAGCTCGCTTAGTTTAAAGCATGTCACACAGTGAGTGGCAGCAAGAATCAAAGTTATGTAGAGGCCGCACCTCAACATAACTTTAGCACATCCACCGGTAGCGCAGAGGGATTAAGACCGGTGTATAAATGGCCAGTCTTAATAAATGTCCCCCATGATCTCTAGTCCACAACTGATCCCCTCCATACATCTCTGACTAAAAACTCCCAATATTTCCCCATACGTAACCTTCAGTTCTCCCAAGATGTTCTTTTTTGCTCTCCTTTCATCTGTTTCTCTCCAGAATTTCTCCAGTTCATCCCCCATGGCATTAATACCGTGACTAGCACAATGGTTTACTCTTAGTGTGCCTCCTTGTTGTCTCTGTGTCATCCCCCATACTTTAGAACATGCTACTCCAGCACATCAGACTTTCCTCCACCATCCAAACATTCAAAAGCAACCTAAAAACTTACCGGTACCTCTTCTTTAAAGCCTACAACAACTCCACCATCATGTCAGCAGCTTCTGCCCCTACCTACTGTCTCTTTCTCCCTTCACTTGTAGCTTGTAAGGCCTCGTGAGCAGGGTCCACTCCCCCTTTGTACCAGTCTGTCACTCATTTGGTCATGTTTATTGTACTTCTAGTACATGAATGGATATTCATTTAGTGGCAGCTGCAGGGGAAACGTATGCCTAGACATGGTTTCCTCTGGAGATATCAGCTGCTGGGAGTAAGAGGCTTATTTGTGTGGCCTTTTTTCATACAGTCATATTTTTATGGTCTATTTTAATTTTTAGATATTACAAATTACAAATACCCTGAAGTATTTCTGTGTTGTCAGGCAGAACCATTATGTCAATGCATACGACGGTGTGGTGGTTCCTCCTCTATAACTGTGCTCTGGATTGCATATAAATCTCTCTGTGTTTATTACAGTTGGCCGGCAATTGTAATATAATTGGTCTACAATGACATCAGCTGTCAGGACCGCTACTGTCCTGGTGGGCCCTAACAGGGTACCTGCAAATGGGTGTTTAATAACTCTTTAATATTATGAACCCAGGAATGGACCCAGTTAGGACACCGGTCATACAATATCTGATTAAACATCTGTTCGATGGATTATCCCATTAACTAAACCAGTGTAAACTGCTTAAGCAAACTATTTAGCTGAAGGGAATATGCCCCGTGCACCGCGCAGTGATGCCACAATTAAGCTATACAGATGTCTTAACCAACATCTGGAAAGTGTTCAGAGACTAGTGTGTAAATTGAACCAGGGGTCTTGACCTGCGTTGGGAATGTATCCAAAAATAAAGGGGCCACCCTCAACATCCACAGGAAGGGTATGTGCCTGTACGAGTCTGGTGGAGTCTGGTGTAGACGAGCTTACGTATACATATCTCAGTATAGCAGTCAGGATAAATGGGATAAATTATAGACTTAAGATGAAGCTCATGGTCCCCAATACAAAATCTGTAACAAGTTCCCCACCGACTAGATATTTTATATATAATACTGGTGTCTTTTTATGCAAATTAGTTGTACTCTAGTAGTCAGAAAACTGTCTCATATGAGTAGGGGCGGACTGGGAACTTAAAGTGGCCCTGGAAAAAATACTAAAAGTGGCCCAATTTTGTAGTCGGGTCCAAATTGATGGAAGGTAGCGTCAGCAATGCCATATTTTGGCACATTGTACCGCCCCAACAGTGCCAAATACCACAGTCCATCACAAAATACTGCCCCAGCAGCACAAAATTCATCCTCAAAAACTTCCACTGGCCGCCCATGAGGAGGGCTCAGGCGGCCTCCTGGTCATTGGCCCACCGGGAAATTTCCCTGTATGGTCTATGGCCAATCCACCCCTGCCAAACCAGAGACCCCTCATACCAGAGTTTTCTTCCTTCTGGAGAAATGCTAATTTGCATATTTTTTTCCCACGAGGCATTGTCTGTAAGTTAGTCTTCATACTGTACACCTATGGATCTCTTCAATGAGAACTAGTACCCTCCGAAAGTATTGGCCTTTTACGTAAACTTAAACAGTGGCCTTTTAATAGGCCGTTGAACCAACTTGGAAATTGTCCACAGGGACTTTTCAAGTTGAGTAATCTTCATGGGTGAGCCTACAACCCTTTTGGTCAACTTTCTAGGGGAGTTAGACCTCAACCAAGACTCCTGGCCGACACCTAGGGTAACAGCCCAGTTGAAGTTGGGGCACTGCTGGCTCTTCCTAGGCTTTGGATGTGGATGGCCAGCTGTTCCTAACCCTGGTAGGGTTTGGGGATTGATTTATGAGGGCCCTTCTCTTACAAGGGTTATTACATGATTGATGTAAAAAATGAAAATCAGACACCATAAAGTACATGGCACTCTTTTTCTAACAAAGCTAGAACCAGCCCTGTACCTCACATGGGCCCAGAGATCTCCACATTCACTGCTCCAATTGCTCTGATTATCTTCAGTCTGGCAGCTCGGGGGGGCATGTCCTTTAAGCTGTATCTCTCTCCCTGTAACTGCCACAGCTCCTAACAGAACATTTGGGTGATGAAAGTTCAAGATTTAAACTGAGCGCATTCGACCAGCTCCGTGAGACGGACAAAAAAAAAAAAAAAGGAAAGGATCAAACAGCAGGTGGCGCTATACAGATACATTTTTACATTTTCATTCAAAAAGTCAGTGGTTATAAAAGTATTCAGATCCACCTGCTGTTTTCAAAAATGTAGAATATGTTTTGTGACACCATGAGAGTAAAGGCGTCCAAAATGGCCAATTTCGGCCACTCCATCTGTCGTTTGAAAAACCAGAGTGAACAATCATTCAAGATTGCCAACAGCAAACTCTTGCCTGCCGATAATGCAATCCGCCATGCTGGAAACCTTCGACCGAAACTATCTTGATACCATGATCTGCTGAATTCAAACTGACTCCCTGGGTGGCCAGTTTAGTTGGTGAGATTGATTGTACGAATGAACCCATGGACGACTGATTGGTTGCAATGCGGCCAATCATTATCTCAAATGTATGGCCAGCTATAGACTGCATTCTTCTGCACTTTTTTTTTGCACTTGGGTGAAGAAAGTCATGATCTCTAAATAACTGCTAGGTAAACAAAATAAATGAGTCCATCTCTACTCCTGCGAGCAGCTAGTGATGTCTATTGGAAGTGAAATGGGGCGTTATTTTTGTTTTTAGCATTTCTGTGTTGTGACATCATGTGTTAATTTTACCTGCATGATGACATCATTGTTATTTTCTTCCTTGTGTTATGATGTCACAGTACCTGGTAACCTATAATTGTGTGTTATGCCTATATGCTGTGCATTATCCCCACACTGTAAAATCATTTCATAATTCCTGTGTAGATTATCTTTGTACTATGACATCACTATGTGCACTTTTAAACTATGACATCACTGTGTACACTTTTGCAACGTGACATCACTTTTCAAATGATCCCACTACTGTGATATCACTATATGAATTATTCCCGTGCACTAGGGTAACCAAAATAATTATGAACTTTACATGTTCTGAACTCCCCACTGAAGGTGGTCATGGTAGAATGGAGCCCCATGGCCAGTTGTTATGTGCCGGACTGCAGTTCTGTGGCCACACTACACCCTTAGGATACGTTGTACAATGAGACATCCTGGCGACATGTTATTCTCTACTTGTGGACCAGTAAAATGGATTAGACATAGACAGACATGAAGATAATTACAGGTCTTGAGTTATACGGGCTGTTAGGAAATTGCAGGACAGGTTATCCCTGTTTTCTTAGAGGTTCTCAGCTGTCCTCCTCAGTCCAGACCCCTATGCACAAATAAAGTGGTGGCTTTCTGAAGGCAAGGAATATGTTCTATGAGGAGGTATGTGTTCTGTGTGGGGTAACCCATGTAGACCTCTGGTATTGATCATTGAAAGCCATTGAGTCTATATTGTCAAAAAATTAGCTTACAGCTGAGAAGGCCTACAGGTCAGTCTTCCATCCCACATCCTGACTGAAATCACTAGATGACGTTCTTCTCAGTGGTCAACTTTTCAGAATGAGGTGAAAACGCCTAATAGTTTGTTTTTAGATCTTCAATGCAGGTCTATGTATCTCCATGGTAACAGACAACAAGCAAGCTTTGTGTAGTCTGATCCTGCTGCCCTTATGTCTGTCCTCTACTGTCTGGCAGTGTCAGACTAAGGCCCCATTCACACGACCATATGTATTCCGTGATCCGTATAAAAACGGAACGGAAGACATATGGAAAATCTTCTTGGAAAATTTTGCGGACCCATTGACTTTAATGGGGCTACGGACGTGATTTTGCGGCCAAGTATAAGACATGTTTTTTTTTTGTTTTTTTTTTGCAGGGGAACTTCCGTGAGATACGGGATGCGGGATGCACACGGTGTGCATTCCGCATTTTTTTCTCCTATGGAAAAATGAATGGGTCTGTATGGTTCCGCATCTTATCCGCAAAAATGCGGATAAGATGCGGAAATGTACATACGGTCGTGTGAATGGGTCCTAAAGGAGTTTTGTTTGTCTGTTACCATGGAGGCACATAGGTCAGCATGGGAGCTTTAGAACCAAAATACTAGAAAATTTCTTAATCAAAACCTATTGCACAATAGAATTTTCTGGAAAGATTTATTTGTTGTTTCCATGGAGACACACAGACCTGCATAAGAGCTGTAAAAACAATATGATAGAATGTTTTTTTAATTTAAGACCTACCACAAAGTTGATTACATTTTTCATTTTCGATACAGCTAAACAAATAAAGGAGTTTTGCAAGATTTTCATATTGATGTTCTATCCTCAGGGCAGATCATCAGTATCTGATGGGTGGAGGTCTGACTCCCGGCACCCCCACCCCCACCGATCAGCTGCTTGAAGAGACCGCAGCACTCTGAGGAGAGCAATGGATAGATCTCCCCATTCATTTGCCCTAATTGCTCTGCTAAATTTATATCAAGCTGGCAGCTCAAGGGGAGTGCCCTTTGTGCTGCAGTTCATGGGTTGTGTCCTTTCTGCTGCAGCTGTCTCCCTATTAGAGCTCAGAAGGCAGTTGAAGGATGAAACTGAGCTTGTGCGGCCATCTCAGTGAGCAGGTCAAAGAAATAAGAAAAAACAAACAGCAGGTGGCGCTATATAGATAGATTTTATTGAATAACTCTGTGGCTATGCTAAATTTTTAATTACTGTAGAATATTTCTCATGGGACAACCCTTTTAAGCATCACCACCTCCCTGTAGCCTACTATGGGTGATTAGCGGTCCACATTTTCACCTCCTATAGTTACATTAGAGATTATATTCCCCTAAGACTTTTCATGCTGGGAATCCAATTACAAAGGGCGAGCAAAACCAAACATGACCACCTGTTCTGCAGCTGTAACCCGGTAGCTGGTGATGACCCTTGAATATTTTTGGAATGAGGAAATCCTCAGTGTGCTGAAATTAACAAAATACTGACACCGAGTCAGGACTGAGGAAAAGCTATAACAATGACATCATGCTAATGATGGCCATATTCACCCTTTGCCTGGAATTCATTGGGGTTTCAGGAATATTACGGTATGGACTGTAAGAAGGATCTTGCACGATTCTCCAGGAAATGGCCGAGTATCGAGTTTCTTAACCATGCAAGTTAAAGCAAAGGTATTTAGAGAAGAATGTAGGTTGGTTCCTGCTAGGAGTACTGTTATCCTTTCATAATGCTTCGTGACAGGACGAATGATACAGTACTGATGTATACACACAGATGGACATGTTTAAAGATACATCAAGTGAACCTATCGAAGCTACAGGAGGTAGAGGAAAGAGAGCCATTTTGAATAGGCCATAGCCCAAGTAAGGGGCTGGAAAATCCCTTTTATTGGAAACTTACACAGATCACAACATCATGGTGACTTGACATGGTGACTAGAAGTTAACTATATAGTGGGAACCAGTTAATTGCACAGTCATGGTCAACCTTTGGGGTCTACATCTGGTGGTGTAGGCCCTGTACAGCAGAGATATATAGACAACTGTATGGAAGTGTTACTGTTACTGTTACTAGGACACTGGGCATGATTATTTGGCCCATAGGAGTGGGCCAACATGAGATATTGGGCCAATCTAAGATAATGTAGAGGGCGCCATCCAATATAAGGCCTGTCCTGGTCATAATAGCTTCTCTACCCTAGTGACAAACCACAAATGGACTGGTGAATGTTCCTCTTCTCTGCACTATAAAGTAATCTATTTATTTTTAGGGCTGGAGTTTGTGGAAATGATAAAGAAAATGTTATTGGGCTTGTTGACCACATTGATAGGTTGCTTTAAAGGGAACCTGTCATCTGGTCATAGACCCCTAAACTGACCACAGTACCTGACATTTCTGCTCCACATATCCCCAATGGTGTACTTAATCACCTCAACTTATGGCTCAAAATCCACTTTAGTCATTGCTCGAGATGTATTGAAATGAATGGTTTAGAGTCAAGGAAATGAAGACACAACATCCAAATCCTTCCCTATCAAGATCTTGGTTCCCTCGGGATAGAACAACGTCATCTGCAGCCCTCCTGAAATCTTGCACATGTACTGTTGTGTGATATTGTAGATGGATCTCTATCCAGATTCCTGAGGGAGGTCAGCATAGACCTAAAGGCCAAGATTTGAGGGCAGCAAGGCCAACTTCATGTCTCAAGGTGTTCACCTCCTTGACTCCAAACAGTTCATTTGAATACGACATGAGGGATAACTAAAGCGGATTTTCAGAAGAAAAAAAAACAAAAAAAAAAAAAACAACAGTTGAGGCAATAAAGGACACCATTTGGAGCATGAGGAGCAATATGGTCAGGTACTCCAGATGGATTCAGGGGCAATATTTAGAGGGCAAGTTCCCTTTTATTCTTTCCAGAGTGAACGGCTTTCAGGGAATCACCTGATGTTGGGGCTCCTGCCTGATGGTTTTTGGGGTGACCTTGTTATGAGTGTTGTATGAGTGCAAGGCAGGAGATGTAGATTCCATGATCGATGTATGGTGTTGGAGTCAGTAACCAGACCAGTTGTAAAAAATAGACAAGTCTCTCTTTACTAAGGTGCAGAATGGGAGTTGTAGTACATCCATTGGTATCCAAAGACAGTTCCAAATAATTCTCAGTGCAAATCTTCCCAGATAGCATGTATGGATATAGGCAAGGATAGAGGTTGTAGTAATCCTTCATCTCTATCTCTCTAAAGCCTCTCTCTGGAGAATCTAAGGCTAGCAATAATACTCTTGCAGACTTGTCTCTAATTACCAGCTGAGGAGTACAGGATTGAGAGATGGCTGGCTAAACGGTCTCCAAGTGTGAAGGGTGTATTAGAAATGTCCCTTTCACCGCAGGACAGCCTCCATCAACCTTAAAGAAGAACTCCTGCCAAAAAATGTTTTCCATGTCCTGCTAGAAATGTACATGATGTAATCTGTAGTGAATGTCATTTTCTTACCAGTGTCTGTATTTGTGAATTATTTCTCCCTGATGTTTCTCATATGTGTCATGTGAACAGCAATCAGACTCACCAACTCACACAGCATCTTCATGTGTGGACAGGAAGTCTATTTCTCTATGTATTCCTATGGGAGCCTCACTTTCAGTCTCATAGGAATGAATAGACAAGTAACTGGCTTCCTGTCCTGGGTCAGTTGGAGGTCAGGGAGTTGGTCACATGACCCAGCTACAATAAGAAGAGAGGGGATAACTCACAGAAACAGTCTCTGATAAGAAGATTACATTCACTATAGATTACATCATGCAGCTTTCTAACAGGTCAGAGAATAAAAGTTTTTGCGGGAGTTCTTCTTTAACCAGTGAATATCTTACTGACTGACTCCAGAGTATATAGATTCAGGACCTTCTAGTTCTTTCTTTTTTCTTTTCCTGGAGAACCGTACACTAGTGATGATTTCTCAGAGATGGTGGTTCTCTGGTGTTTAAGTCGTTCAGACCGTGACAGTGACCAACTTCCCTAGTGTCACCCGCGATGCTAGAAGGCTGGTCGCAGTCATGGCCTGCTATTGGCTGCTCCCCTTGTTGCCGGATGTTTTGTTCTGCGTAACAAAGAGATGCAGAGGTGGCCGTGCAGGGACCTGGAGGGACACGGGTGCCGAGGATTGGATAAGTATCGTCTATAGGAGGGGCCCAGGCCTTCTAGGGATATTTGTACTATTGGATAACCCCTTTAAGGGATTCTTGATCCTCTGGAGGTCTTTTGGCAGTACCTCTACTCCCCTTATGGCTAGACACGCGTAGAAAAATATTCTTACCTTGGAGCCACTGGGTCTCGGCTCCTTCATTCCACCATCGCTGTTGCACTGCTCAGGTTCCTCACCATCTACATCCAGTTTGACGTGGCTGCAGCGGTATCCTGCCTCACTGCATCACATCATTCGGTCAAGCGATGCAATGGTGGGCAGGTCACTGCTGCAGCCAGTCCTTGGCTTCAGCACTGTCAAACCGGATGTTGATAGTGGAGAACCTAAGCAAGGTAGAAGTGGGGAGCAGGTAACTGCTATATGTTAACATCCACAGGTCTGGCCTCGAGGAGGATGGGGTATCTGACAAAAGACCCTCACAGGATGAATACCCCTATTAAAGCCTCATGCATAAAAGAGATAATTTTCTTGCTCTTAGTGGTCAGAAAACTATATATATATTAAAAATGGGCTTTTGAAAATGAAATTTGGGCTGACCACTGACGCATATGGGGTAATTATGTAACTAACAATTCCTATATTTACTATCGGAAAAATTAGGAAAATTGTACCGCTATAAAATAGTTCTACCAGAAGAATATTAATAATGGCAATTTAATGTAATTAAACATATGATATCATCAGCCCGTGCCTTCAGAAAAATTCTGATTTACTCAGTGCAGGTTTTGTTGTTTTTTTGTCAAGTCTCCTTTAAAAGATAACACACATTCATAACTGTAATATAATAGATGGCACATGCAGTGTTAAAGTGTCTACCATAAAGTGCCATACAGCACTAACATAGCGCCATATTGTGCCTGAATAATAAAGCCAACACCTAATCCACCAGTCAATAGGGTTGATTGCTTAGTAAAAAGTCAACTTTATGACAATCAAGATAACAGGTCTCTTCTTACTGAGCATGTCTTATCTTATCCCGCTTTCACAAAGTCAGTGTTTAGTCAGTGTTTGATCAGTAATTTTCATCCGGGATTGTGAGCCAAAACTAGGAGTAGATCCTAAACAGAGATCAGATATAATGGAACGATTTGCTCCTGTTCTGTGTTTTAGACCTGCATTTTTTCTTGGTTCACAATCACTGACGGAAAACACTGATCAAACACTGATGTGCTGATGAAAGCGGCCTTAGACTGCAGTCCATTATACGTTCTTAATGATACAGTTGAATCTGGGGCGGCTGTCCATGTTTTATGGGAGCATTGACTTATCTTAACACATTAAAAAGGACCTGTTGCCTTTCCTGACAGGTCTGTTTTAAGTATTACTTGATTTCCTTTGTAATACCAATTCTGAAGGATTTTTTGATATGACTATGCTATGCTAATTCTCTATTATTCCTACTAGAAGTTTATAAATCAATTACTAGCAGTTTGCAATAAAGGTCCAGATGGGTGTTACCAGTTGGGGGGGGTATCCCTGCACAGTTTGACACTATCCAATCAGTGCCAACAGTGTCAGATTATGCAAGGACACACCCCCAACTGGTAACACTCAGATGGACTTTTATTGCAGACTCTTTAAGGCTACTTTCACACTAGCATTTTTGCTGGATCAGGCAGGATTCAGCAATAACGCTTCCGTTACTAATAATACAACCGTCTGTGTCCGTTATGAACGGATCTAGTTGTATTATCGTTAACATAGCCAAGAAGGATCCGTCATTAACTCTATTGAAAGTCAATGGAGGACGGATCCGTTTTCTATTGTGGTAGATTGTGTCAGAGAAAACTGATTTGTTCCCATTGACTTGCATTGGGGGTCCGTCTTGCTCCGCATCTCAGGACGAAAAGCAAAGCGGTATGAGAATGGACTCCATTCTGTTCAGTTACGTTTTTTTTTCCCCATTGACAATGAATGGGGACAAAACTGAAGCGTTTTTTTTTTTTTTTTCTGGCATTGAGCCCCTATGACGGATCTCAATACTGGCAAATGTAAACACTAGCTTGAAAGTAGCCTTATACTGATGAAGCGCAGTAAGCTTGCAGGGTGCCTGCAGCTCATAAACACCAATGATCTGATATTGGGAACCTTTCATTAGGATAGGTCACCAATATTAAACTCCCCTTTAAATCCTCTTTAAAATAATACTTTCACACACAGCACATGTAAAGTAACACACCCAAATTATACCAACGCATTGTATTATACCCTGTGCTCCACATATCCACACCCTCATCATCTCCTGCCTGAACTACTGCAACATCCTCTACTGTGGCCTCTCATCTAATGCTCTTGCAGCCTTGTAATTCATCCTCAATTTTCCTACCAACTTAAGGCATACCTCCCAACTTTGTAAATAGAGAAAGAGGGACACATTGTGTGGTGCATTTTTGTGTGCGCATTTTTTTCGGCACTAGGCCACACCTCTAACTCCACCCAAAACATAACCTAATCCCACCCAGTCCTCTTACTGCTCCACATAGTAATTATTCCCCAGTTTTGTGCCCCCAGTAATATATCCAGCTGTGCCCCCATTAATATGCCCTGTTCTGTGCCCCCAGTAATATGCCCAGCTGTGCCCCCAGTAATATGCCCTGTTATGTGCCCCAGTAATATGCCCACATTGTTCCCCCAGTAATATGCCCAGCTGTGCCCACATTAATATGCCATTATGTGCCCACATTAATATTCCCTGTTATGTGCCCACAGTGATATGCCCTGTTATGTTCCCCCATTAATAGGCCCTGTTATGTGCCCACAGTGATATGCCCTGTTATGTTCCCCCATTAATAGGCCCTGTTATGTGCCCCCCAGTAATATGCCCTGTTATGTTCCCCCATTAATAGGCCCTGTTATGTGCCCCAGTAATATGCCCAGTTATGTGCCCCCAGTAATATAACCAGCTGTGCCCCCAGTAATATGCCCACATTGTGCCCCCAGTAATATGCCCAGCTGTGCCTCCCTGTAATATGCCCACATTGTGCCCCCTGTAATATGCCCACATTGTGCCCCCTGTAATATGCCCACATTGTGCCCCTGTAATATGTTGTGCCCCCTGTAATATGCCCACATTGTGCCCCCCAGTAATATGTTGTGCCCCCTGTAATATGCCCACATTGTGCCCCCAGTAATGTTGTGCCCCCAGTAACATGCCCCCAGTGTTGATGTGAGTACCACCTCTAGGACCTATCAGATAAGGGGGCATATCCTAGCGATATGCCCCCATTGTCTCAGATGGGAAAACCCCTTTAAGTTGTTGTTATGCTAGCAATTAGTGTTCAGTGGATCAAAGCATGAAGTAGAAGTGGAATATGGTCCAAATATTAGAAAAAGACGAACCTCCTCGCGGTTTGTGGTAATGAATCATTTTTCCTAAAATGGCGGCTAAAAAAAAACACCCAGTAATGTCATCACGCTCAGCGCAGGTCCTTCTGCAGGTCTTTTCCACTCAGGAGAAGCGGACTACCTTTGCGCGAGCAAGTGGATGAGGTTTTCTTTAAACCCAAAAGGCCATTGAACTAGCGTATTACCGTTTTTAACAGCCATAGGCGTGTGCATTTCTGTCTAAGCGGCCGTTAAAAACTGTCCCATTGATTGATAGGCTGAATGGGGTTTTAACATAGTGATTCTTAACTAATCGAACTTCTTGTTATACTTTGGCAAAGCTGTCAAATCGAATTTTTCAAAACATTGTTCATCTTTGCTGCCAATATGTCTTCTGTCCGAGGACTGATAGCACAATACCAAAAGAAACAATACTCAGGAAGACCATGACCATAGTGATGTGAATATAACAAGCTGTGCACATTTCCTGTCATTCACTGGGTACAGAGACCCAGATTCTTTTCTTCACATGCAATAGTAATGAATGTGAAGGGTTAATTAAAGCAGCGAATCAGGAACAGCTGCTGGCGCTATCAGACACCTATACTGTTCCAGTCTGAGGCTGGAGAGTGGTTTGTCTTCGTCCTGCATGTCATCCCGTCTCCATGTATCTGTCATGGCCAGCCATAGAATGTCATCTACACCAGCCCCGTCCCTAATATAGCAGATGCCCAGACCAAAATCACTGCTGTACGCGGCGTACCTCCTGAATGCACACAAGGTGGTTATTAGGGGTTACTGAACAACACGGGAATTTATGAACAATAGAAATATGACACATCTTTCTAATACTCTATGATTCCATTTTTCACCGTTGTCTAGATATTATACTGCTGCCCATGAGTGAGGGCACTCTTGTTGACATACAGAGGCAGCAAACCTGTACTTAAAGGGGTATTCCCATCTCACAAATGTAGTTTGTATAGTTAGATATAGCCATACCGATATTATTACTAATAGAATGTATTTATATAAAATGTACAGTTTAGAAGATTTGCCTAATTGTATATCCATTGTCCCACACACATCAGTCAGGCTGTTGCCCCTGGTTACGGCCACAGCGGCCATGTAGTAGTTGTGGTCAGCTTGCTCTTGTTCAAACCCGCTCTGAGGTAACTGCTGTATTGTGAACGCACATTGCATGAGCATGCGCAGACACATCTAAAAGTTTTGAAGGCAATAGATCATTTATGATCAGGTTGTTGGTCTGCGCTGTCCTCGTATTAACGATATCAAATATGAAAATTGTCAGGTCCGGTAGATCCTTTCAGAAAATATAGATCTCCGCATTTGACAACATAAACTAGAACTAGCTGTCCCGTCGTGTCTTTTGATGTTTGTGTCGCTGACCCTCGTCAGACGCTGACTCATTCTCTGAAGCCTCTGCCAAGACTTGGCTGGCCTGTTCTCCAGAAATGTCACTCAGCCCACCCGGCTGTTGAGATTGGGGTCAATATCCGAGATAAGGGAAAGAAGAAACCATGAAACTCATGTGGAGATGTTATTTTTATGACACTCTGATCCCGATTGGTTCATGTGGTCCGATAAAAGCACAGAAAACCCACAGTAATAACAATAAGATTTAGTGGCATCTGGAAATCATTGCTAGTAACAGAGATATCACTTGGGGGTTACACAGGACCAGACAAAAGGGGCTGTATATGGTATGGCAGCTAGCCCCATTCACTTCAGTGTAACAAGCTGCAATATCATATGTAGACTATGGACAAGAGCAGCGCTGTTCCTGGAACCAGAACGTTTTGTTTTTGAATCCCGAGAACCACCCTTAAACTTGTACGGTGGTCATACCAAGTTATGGAGTGATGCTTTCCTATTTAGCTGCTACCTGGCTGAGAAGATTTAGGGTTCACGTTAACTGTCACTCAGCTTTCCAGGAAACAGATGTGACAAGGTAATACAAGAATCAACTCAACAATCTGATGAGTCCCGTTTTCTGCTTCATCAAATGGATAGACGTTGGCATATTAGGTGAGAAACATCAGAGAACAAACACCCTCAACCATTGCTGGAAGAACACAAGCTGGTGGTGGCAGCGTTATGGTCTGGGGAATGTTTACATCACATTATCTGGGCCTCCTCCATGTGAAAGGCACTCTCAGCCAATTTGGGTATGTATCCATCCTTGCAGATGATGTACACCCGTACATGCTGATTGTCTTCCCTGGTGTGGATGGGATCTTCGAGCAAGACAATGAGACATGTCACACAAGTAGAAATGTCTGACATGGGTTGGAAGACCATGAGTAAGACTTCCAAGTATTACTCTGGCCCCTAATTCCCTAGACTTGAACCCAATTGAACCCACACATAAGGGATTCTGAAGTCACAGCAACTTATGAGTCACACAGCAAGCCCATTCAGTTCGATGCATGCACTCAACAAACGACTGGCTGTTGGTTAGTTGGGTGATCATCAACACATTTACATAGTGTAAATATCAGGACCAAATTCCTAATCCTAACCCCAATCCTTAGACCAAGTAAAAGGTCACATTTGTCAGTGTTACCTGGTGGCCGAGACCAGCCTCCTGCTGCCATACTCCAGGTCCAATCTGTTTTTTTCATGCAAGCTGTGGCCTATGTACCACCTAGGCCTCTCCATTTTTGCACATGGGGCATGTGCACCCCTTCCCCCCAGATTCTTAAGGGGCCAGCACATGTGCAAATGCATCTTCACCAGCCAATGGTCTGACTACCCTGGACTACCCTGGATATTCAAGACACCTTCCCCTATAGGAGCGTGCCTGAGCATTAGGTGTTTTAGCTTGCTAAATTCCTGCTTGTTGTCTGCCCACGTAACGATCTCTGCCCACTTACCCATATTTGGCCATTTGCTGCTTGACCTTTCCTCTACCAGTTACCAGTATTGAACCTACTCTGCCTGCCTTGACCTCGGACCTGTTATTTTATTGCACTTGCGCCGTCAGTTCTGACCTCGGCCTGTTATAATCGGTTTGACGGGTGCGCTCCCTCCCTCACATCTCTGCCGGTGTCCGGTTGGGGTAACAGACCAACCTCAGCAAGCAGGAGAGCTGGCCAATCAGTAATCATGCCAGCACGTACAGCGTAGTATGTCAAAGGGTCACATGACACAGGCCGTGTCACGTGACTGGAAGCACCACCTATTTTAAACAGGAAACTGTTGGCCACAGTTGCCTGTGATTGGTTTGTCTTTAGATCTCCACACTAGCTTTTCTAAGCTGCTCTTGGATTTGGACTTCTGCTTTGGTTTCCAATAGTAGGCAGGAGATATATACGCTGAACTCCTGGTAATCTAACTGTGGCTAATTTAATGGGTTAACCTCTCATCTGCTGAATTGGCTTCTACTGATTTTCCTGGTATTCTGACTGTGGGCTAGTTTCTGGATTAACCCCTCATTTTGGCATTATTCATTTTTACTGGGTCTCACCCTGCTTGTCTACTACTCTTTGCACCCTGGTCATTCTGATAGATCTGCTTCTAGTGAGCTTACACCAGTTTTCTGCTACCTTACACCACAGATGTAACCTTGATTCCAAATGGCCAAGTCCAATCAGCCTTGTTGCAATCTCTGGTAAAGAACCTAGGGGTACTCTTAGCTTCTGACCAACCAGAGTGGTTAAGGAAGACTAGTAGCATTTTCTGAGTTTGTTGGCTGTGGTTCCAGGCAGTAATTATATTATTTCCTTACAACATCTAAACATCTTCCTTGAACCTTAAAATAGGTCCCAATTAATGTATATTATATAAAATGGTTTAGAGGAGTAATTAAAGTTTCTTGGGCCGAAGTGCATACTGCTGAGGCATTGAGGGTGCAGAAGTACTGGCCTGTAGTCAGAGCTGACCCATACGAAAAAGACCAGTGCTATAAGTCACTTGTTATAGGTGGTGTCTCTCAAATTACACCTTTGGTATGTTGTTAGGGTGATTGAGTAGAAGCCCGGTGATAACTTTTACATTTTTCCCTCCTTTTTTATGTATATTTTTATTTTTCATGTGGCGATGTACTGTATAATTCACTTTGGGAATAATGCACAAGAGGGAAAAGGCAGGAAACCTGTGAAGAAAGCCTCAGTAATGAGGAGGATGACGGAAACCTTGTACAGCATAACAACTGGAGCCCTTCTAGGACACTTTATCTTCACTTCAATAGCCACTTATGAGCTTCCTTTTCTGATAAGGCAAGGAGCAGATTAAAGGAGCATTTCCCGAATCTGTTTATTTGTCTTCCCCAATCACATATTTTTATTTAACTCCTAGAGGCCCCTTAACACTGGCCAACTATAGGGCCAATTATTGAGAAAGAAAGTTTGCACGAACGCTCGTTCCTGATGATTGACTGTCACAAAAGTGCCACCGATCACCTGATGAAAGCATCGTTGATATGGACTCCTACACGATTGTCTCTGGGAAGCAGATCATGCTGTGTAAACAGCACTCAGAATCAATGAGACAAGCGAATGCAACACTGATCATTCATGTCCATACAGAGGAGATGATTGTGCTGCTTTTAGCACCTCTGATGAGCAAGAAATGTCCAGGGATGAATGGTTCTTTACCACTAATTGTCCTTGAAGGGGTTCTCCGGGAATTAAGAAAATGAAAATACTTGAACATTACTTAATTATAAATATATTTCCAAATACCTTTCATTAGTTATAATGGCTTGTTTTGTCCGGGGAGGAATCATTAGGAGAAACAAAATGGCCGCTGTCCTATTAGTACACACAAAACCTGTCCTAATCACACAGGAGGACAAGTCACTTCACAACACTGAGGTAAAGAGCTGCCTCATCCTCCTCTCTGCTCTGCTTGTCAGGGATTATGGTCCTGAATACAGATGATAAGATCACCTTTAAAGATCAGCCCAAGCCTAAAAGGCGATGTACACCTTAGGGGGCAATTTTTTAATGATTGCATTTTACTCATTTTGAGCTAAAATATTTGTTTCAGTTTGCCTTTATTAAACATTTTCAACAATTTTTGTCGTAATGGTTTAACCCTTTGCTTAGTTGTGAGCCTCTTACTGTGAGTTTCACTTTGAGTTATTATCTGCTGGCTGTCTTTCAACTACTAACAGCTCATAGACTCTTATATAAGCCATATTCCTATAAGCAAGATAAGAATAAAGCTATAATGAGTGTTTATGAGTTCAGGAGATAAGGAGCCGTCAGCTGAGATGCCTGACGGGAAACAATATAAACACAGATCCTGGAACTAGAGAATCTCAAGGCTGTACAGAGAAAGGGCTGAACATTTTTAATAAAGAGCTGCAGTATGTCAGAGCGGCAAACTATACAGTGGGCACAGTTTTCCTCCCACTGTATGGTATCTGGCTCCATCGGCTGCCAAAACAGCTGACTGATCGGTGTGCCAGGTGTCAGACCCCCCACTGATTCGATACTGATAACTTTTCCAGAGGATAGTTCATCAATATCTAGGTCCCCCAAAAATCCTTTAAATTAGATTTTCACAGTGGCCACTAGAGCAGACACAAAAGTCATCCTGTTTCCTGGAACTTACTTGTCACCTTTGCTATGCAGACAGGATGGACAGGGTCATCTCATTATACGTAATTAATGACAGATCTGTTTTACTCCTAGAGGCCTAGAAACTGGAGAAAGCCTGTTCAGGTCCTTCTACAGAGCCAAATGGACCCTGAAGGCATGTGAATGCATCTCCAAACCTCTTTCCTTCTTGCCATCTCTCTCCTGAACTATCCTGTCGGTGATATTACTTAGTTTTTTGGTGTTTATCTGCTATAGTTTTAATAACTGCTGCAAACATGACTTAGTTTTTGCCATTATTATGAAAAATTCTGCAAAAAAAACACTACAAAAACAGCACTGCTAGGCAATATTCACATATTACAGTTGAATCTCATTATTTGCTACAATTTTAACAGAAAAAGAAAAGAGCTTTCACCGCACTGTGTGAAAACACCACAAGACCACTGTGGCAGATATGGCCTCAGGTTGCCTTTGTGGACTATGCACCAAACATTTATCACCAATGGAAATATATGTGATTGGGTTTATCAAAACCCATCACAATGCCATTGTATGAGTTTTTGGAGGTAGACAGCGGCCAGCATGAGCACTCTGACTGGTCTGCAGCTATGGAGCCCCATACACAAAAAGCTGTGATGTCCTGCTACATCTGACACCTTACTATCATAGTCAGCAGGAACATCTTCAGCAATTTGTACCACAGTAATCTGATCTGTAGGATCAGACTGGATGGGTTAAGTCTTCACGCTATATGCATCAAGGAACCTTGGGCGACCATGGCCTTGTCACCGGTTGTCCTTCCTTAGACCGTTTTTGTTTGGGTAATTTTTGACCCAGTCATCTAGCGACCTCAGTTTGGACCCTGTCAGAGTTAACAAGATCCTTACACTTGGCCATTTTCCTGCTTCCAACACGTCATCTTCACTTGCTGCCTTATATAATCCCCTCTTGACAAAAGCCATTGTCACAAGATAATCAATGTTCTTCACTTCAACGTTTTTAATGTTATGGCTAATCCGTGTATATCTAATTTTCTATAATTCTTCGAGTTTGACAAGTAACATGATTAGAAGCTCAGGAGGCTGCGTCATCATCAACCATCAGTCAGGGAGATACAACACCAAATGATGCAAAAGCAGCATTCAGAGCTCAGTTTCCATAGTGAATAATTTTCCCGCTATGCATTTTGTGTGAATTACCTGTAACAACGTTTCCTTGACTTGTCTGGTTATATTTTCCTGCTAAATTCATTTTGAATGTCCAGGGACACAAAAACAGACACTTCATCAGAAGGTGAAAATAGGCTTTTCTATGAAGTGCTGTAGCTATAAGCCGAGAACCACTTATCACTCTTCTAATTTGAAGGGCAGTATGGTACTCTCTGCAGAAGCAAACATGACTGTTTATAGGTTGGGTGTGAAACAGCAATGTCTCCAGGACAGAGAAAAATACCTAGAGGGCAGAAGAAACCTAAAGAGCCCATTCATGGTCAAAGAAGGACCACCATTGGCCCAGTTTGGGCAATATCACTACACTTCTTAGAAAATGATGGGCTAGGGTTAAAGTCACAGCAGCCCTTATTTTTGTGATAAAGGGGTAGGAGTGACAAAGCTGCCTACTACAGTGGACTGCCTGGCCTTGCCCAAACATGGTGTCCCCATCATGCTGAATGCATCCTCCCAACCCTGTTGGGTGATTTACGAGAACCACAGATTAAACAATGTGATATCTAAAGGTGTGCTACGTAAATCACAAGCTAACCTACATCAGATCTTTACTATTATATATGTACAATATGTTTGAGATCTGATGTCATTCAACAAGGGCTCATGCACAAAGTGGAGCTACATCCATACTTGACAACTTTCCTTAAGTTGGGTCCAAGAGGCCTGAGCAAAATCTTTTCCGGGCATTGACAAGTATCTTTTCACAGATCACTGTTCTTTTAAGCAGGCCTGACAAAGAACCATCTTCTCAAAGTATGCTTGGACTCTGGAGATGAATCTGATGACACAGTGTCCTGACAACACACACAATTAAGGCTGCTGCCCAGGAGGTGCTGGGAGGCTTCTGTGGTGCCTGCAGGGTTGCCAACCTTCCTTTTAAATTTTTCTGGACAATTTTGCCAAAAAAAACAGACAGCCAAAAATATTTACAGACATATGCCCCACCTCTTTTTAGAGACCACACCCCCATTCCACGCCCTCAAAATTGCCATCAAAGTGTCTCCAGTAGTGATAAAAACATCCATAGAGCTCCCAAAAGAAATAAGGCCCCTCTATAGTGGTCCTAGTAGTTATCATGGCCCCATATAGTGCCCCCAGTAATTATAATGCACCCAGTAACTTCAATGCTCCCCTATAGTGCCCCGAGCAGCTTAAAGGGGTTGTCTAGACCCTAATATTTATGACCTATAGGTCATCAATATCTGATGGGCGGAGGTCCGACACCCGGCACCCCCGACGATCTGCTGTTTGAAGAGGAGGCAACGCACCTTATAAGCGATGCTTCCTGTACATTACACAGCACTTTGTCTTGTAAGTGCAGCGTAATACAGACACCAGCTCCATTCAAGTGAGCAATTACACTACATTGCCGCTCCATTGGAGACGACACACTGCCTACTTGTCTCACAGATGATCAGTGGAGGTCCTGGTTGTTGGACCTCCGCCGATCAGATATTGATGATCTATCCTGAGGATGGGTCATCAATATTAGAGGCTGGATAACCCCTTTAAATGCTCCCGTGTAGTGGCCAGCGGAGCTTAAACAGCCCTCTTTAGCATCCCCAGCAGATTAAATGGTCCCCTATGGTTCCCCGTGACTCAGGCTCGAGTCATGACAGCGCATGGGGCTATAAAACACTGGGTAGATGTGACACTACAGCCAGGGTGGATACCTAACCCCGCAGGGCTTACTCACCAGGCTCAGATTGCCTGCGCTGCAATCAGATTCGCCACCTCTGCTGCCCGCAGTCTCCATGTCATCTCTGACTGCGCGGGAATGGGAAAGCAGCTGGAAACTGTGAAAAAGATTTGCCGCATTTTCATTGGTGGCCAGTGGGACTCCTCCCCCTAACTTCAGTCACAGGTCCTCTTCTCTCTTAGCCAGCATCGGCTCTCGTCTCCTGGCACTGCGCAGTGCACACACATGCGCGGTGCAGAATTCTGGATTCGGCAACAATCTTTACGGACAGTGTTTTTTTCTGCCGGATGCTACGGACGGCGGAAGAAATCACCTGGTTTTTGTGGACTGTCCATAAATCTACGGACGGTTGGCAACTCTGGGTGCCTGGGAGATTTACCAACTCTTCCGGGAGTCTAGATGTCTTCCCTTTTCCATGAGCCTCCTGGATGTATCTGTAGAAATGGCAATTATGAAAACATTGCCAGTAACTTCATAAAGAACTGTATTATGACTTCCCTCAAAGGGATTTCCAGCTTTTTTGACCTAACCGTCTGTAGTGCCCTGGAGCAGGGATACTTTGAAGTCTGGACATTTATGGACAATTGCCCCATTTCCACTGCACAGGTTCATCAACTCCTTGATTTGTTTTTGAAGGGTTGGCTTGCATTGACTTATGCTGTTTAATACCAAGTATTTGCACTTTGTATATATGTTGTCATACGTAATGCCTCAGAGTAGGGGCCTTACTATTTTTGTACTCATTTATTGTATTTCTGATAATTCAGATGTGATCTTTATATATGACATGTATTACACCTAGTTCACCAGCAGATGTAGTTGTGCCTGGCCATGGTCTGCATAAGAATGGAACTTACCATTCCATTCCTCCCCCTTTGGTAGAAATAGGCTAGGCTCACATTCTTCCAAGGGTGGAGGTTGAGTTAGTCTACTCAGTGGAGAGGAGAGTGAGTTGGAGAGGGGATTACTATGGCCCCTCTCCAGCCAGAAGGAGTGTATCAAGCCATTATTAGGCCAGTGTTAGCTAAGTGCAGAAATCATCACCAAGTCAGCTCCACAGTCAATGTCCTCTGCTGGTGCCAGAAGCAATTAGCACTAAAGCCTACTGAAACCACCTACTGCACTTAGTTAAAAGATTTTGGTACATTTTAAGTTTGGCCTCATTTATCTCTTTGACTGCAATGGACCCTAGGAAGCATTGGCCTGAGGTAGGACACCATGACACAGCTACACTACATAACTCTCTGCATCATCCATGGGGAGCTTGCTGCACATATATGTCCTGCTCATTTGCACTGTATTTGCACGGCACTGTGGAAAGGGTCTATGAACACCGAGACACTTTTGGGACTTGATAGCTAATAATGAGAAGCTGGTAATTTTCCACAGCTACCATAAGGTTTAAAAAACATGTTTTGGAAGGAAAAAGACAGACTTGTTTACCACGAAAACCAGACAGACTGACATCTGAATGCCAGGTGTTGATGTGTTGTTTTGTCTGAAGGGCTGCTGTATCATTGCCATTGATTATCACTGAATCTCTAATGCAAGTCAATGAGGGATGGAAAGTGTGGCATTGTGTTTGTTTGTGCTGGGTTTCTCCACTCCGCCCTTCCCACAGGGTGGTGCTGGTTCGGCTGCAGGCTGTGGTTTCGACAGCGGTAGGAGCCCTAGTTCTGCAGTTAGGGAACAGTGCTTTGAAGAGGAGACTCTGCCAGACTACATGAGTAAATAGAAGAAGACGCTGAGATGGGGATACTCTACCCCAGACCCTAGATCACCAGCGTTTGGCCAGGGTACCAACCTTCTGAGAGAGAGAGAGACAGCTAGCTCAGGCCTTTCCTCAGCATCAAACCCTTCTTCTGCCAGGGAGGAGACTGGAGAAGCCAGCTTAGTGCCTTGCCTGTATTGTTTTGTACCTGAATTCCGCCAGTAAAGAAGCACACTGTTTTACTGCAGACCCTGACTCTATAGACTTATTTCCCACTGCGGTGCACCATGTCTTATCATCCCTTTCAGAGAGCAGCAACATGTGGTGACACCTTGAAGGTGTCTCGGGGATCCAGCAAAGCATTGGGATCACCCCAAACCCAACCACTGCATGTCTACCTCAGCCTGCAGTAGCTGTTTAACCATGCTCATCTGCTCCCCCCTGAACCATTCTGGCTCCCTTCAAGAGTCTTCCAGTCCCCATCCATGGGCTCATTGGCCCCATGCAGCCAATGACTGGCCTCAGCCATAATGTGCCCTCAAGTGGCATGTGCCATTTAAGAACACGTCACTGCTAGGCCAGTAATTGGCTGCAGTGGCACACATGACCCCATCCATCCAGAAGTTTACCAGATGGGAACCAGAAGACCACTGATGGAAGCCGGAACGGTGCAGTGAGGAGCAGGTGAATATGTTTTTTTCAACTGGTATAGCAGCATGGATTTCACAGTTCAAAAAGTCCAAAAAGCTGGAAACCCTTTTAACAACAATGTTTTTGAAAGAAAATATATTTGTAACATAGCACCCAGTGGAACGTGGCAGATGGATGAAATAAGGGGGAAACAAGGTACAGTAAAGACTAGAGATGAGTGAATCATTCAAAATTTGCTTCGCCGAATATTCGCTGAATTTCTGACAAGATTCGTATTTAAACTAACTTATTCGTCGAATCCACGTAAAAAAAAGACATGTTTTTTGCGAACATTCCTGCCCAAATTCCGTACGTACAGTCAGCGTAGTTAAAATACGCAATACCTAAGCATTAGCGTACAAAAGTGTGTACAAATTCTTAGCGTACTATTGACGCGCGATTGCGTCATACGCACGAGGCTATGAATCTTCAGAGGCAGTCCATATGAACTAGAAAAATAAGGTGCTCACTGCTGCTAGCTATCAATAAGTGAATAATTTACTAAAAACACCATACAATAAGTGCATAATAGGACACATTGTAGTACCAGAAAAAGAATACACACAATGGTCTAAAGTGCTGAACCATTAAAAACAGTGTAGCTAAAATACAGCAAAGACATAAGTATGCAAACATTTTAGTGCAATCAATTTCACATTTGCAAGTATAAAAGGCTCATATATACGTTTGAGTCTCTCCTTATGGATCCTAGTTGGCAATGATAAAACACTTTCTGACTGGAACACATATTCCAAAAATTCAATTGTAATCTATGTGAGGTTAAATTGTAATCCAAACTGGTAATGTGTAATCAACATGGATAATAGAGAATAGCAGCAAATAGAGAACCTTTTTGGAAAAGGGGGCTCCCAAATAACCTGAGAAGGGGGTAAAAAAGAAAATAGGCGCACTTCGGTGCAACAGGGAATTTCTGCAGAATGAGGGGAGTCCTGACCATGCCCATCTGGGTGAGAATCAAACAGGGGCAACACAAACTAAACAAAAACAACTGCCAACTAGCATCTCACCCGTCAAGTGCTGTCCATGGTGTGGCTCCCATAGGTCCTCCTGCAGTGTCCTTGACACTGCCAGTAGTTGGGGGTTCCTCATATGAGGGACCTGAATTCCTCCTCGCTCGAGCTGCTGCTGAAGCTCATCAGAGGACGCTCCTGCCTCTTGTAGGCCATGCTCGCTGCGGTGGTGGAACTCCAGTGCCCTCTTCTTACTGAAGTTGGACTTGACCGGGTCCAGGTGGTGGTGACGCACGCTGCAGCCATTTTTGCTTTTCCGGATGCTCCTGCCGGACAGCAGGGGTAAGGACATCCGGCTACAGCGGTTCCAGAAAGGTTGCATCCAGGAAAGAAGCCCCAGCTTCCCCAGCTGCTGCTGGCTTCATCTTCCATGGCAGCTGGTATTGGTGGACCACAGTGGATTGGAAGGTGAATGATAACGTGGTCAGCTGACCCAGCTGTAAGGACTGTGGTGGTGGTCCTGGCAGTCCAGGAATCAGAGGCTCCGGCTGAGGCTGCGGCTTTTCCCTGAACCGGAGGACGCCATCTGGGAACTCCTGCAGGCAGCGCAAGCGTCCTGGACCTGGTGGTTCATCCGGCCACACTTCTGGTTCCATTGTAGGCACCAGAGGCTTTGAAAGGAGGGTAACCCCGGTCGCAAATGGGCCTTTCAGGGATGCCATGGGGGTGTACTCCACCTGATCCCCCACGTACAGGCTATGCCAATGTTGTGGCAGGTACGGCTGTTTCACCGACCTGCGACCCACAAAATACTCCTTTCCATCCTCATCATCCTGCAGGAAGCCAGACCCTCTCCCAATGGAAAACCAAATCACAGTTCCCTTTCTCCGTTCCAGTGAAGGATCTCCCAGCCTAGGGTGGTCGAGTACCTGTATGACCCAGTCCTCCACTGCGGTTTTATAGTTCCAGAGGGTCTGTGCATGGGCCGTCACAGATGGTGGAACAATTGGGTTCTGGTGTATGGAAGGGGTGGATCTCCTCCTGGGCAGCGAAGTGGACGCTCCAGCCACCTCCGCCGCACGAGCCACAGCAGATGTTCCAGCCGCAGGAGCCAAAGCAGACGTTCCAGCCGCAGGAGCCAAAGGAGACGTTCCAGCCGCAGGAGCCAAAGCAGACGTTCCAGCCGCAGGAGCCAAAGCAGACGTTCCAGCCGCACGAGCCAAAGCAGACGTTCCAGCCGCACGAGCCAAAGCAGACGCTCCAGCCGCACAAACCAAAGCAGACGCTCCAGCCGCCTCACGAGTCGCAGCAACAGCAACCTCAGCAGGTGGTAAGGAACACACAGGCACTGAAGCTGGGTTTCTCTGGCAGACTTGTGACACCCTGATGTCCTGAGCAGGTGGTGGTTCAGGTAAGTCGTCTCCAAAATACATCTCGTTCCAATTTGACGCAGCTGTTTTTTAGCCATGATGCTTGCCTCTTGCTCTGAGGTCAGCGCTGGTCTAAACTGGCTTAGACTTCAGAGGAGGGTGGAGTACTGAGGGAGGAGTCTTCACTCCCTATACGTGCAAAACAGTTAGATCCTGGTGGGCCGGGCTGTTTTTTTTCCAGTT
>ONZH01005072.1:0-44389 GCA_900303285.1 Rhinella marina | reverse complement strand
CTGATTACTAATACTGGGCTTAGTGCTTGCCGGTATGGCAGGCCAGCACTAACTCCAACATCTATTACCTCGGCACCCACCGCCACCAGGGGTGCCGGGAAGAGCCGGGTACCCGCAGGACCGGACCTTCTAAATTGAGGGTCTGGCTCTGGGGCTGCTGCAGGCTGGTACCATTAGGCTGGAAGGGCCAATAACCATGTCCCTTCCCACACTGGTAGTGCCAGGCTGCCGCTGCTGGTTATATCTGGCTGGCAAAGGAAAAAAGGGGGGAACCCCACGCCATTTTTTTACAAAAATAATTAAATAATTTTTTAAAAAATGGCGTGGGGTCCCCCCCTGTTTTCCTTCGCCAGCCAGATACAACCAGCAGCGGCAGCCTGGCACTACCAGGGTGGGAAGGGACACGGTTATTGGCCCTTCCCAGCCTAATGGTACCAGCCTGCAGCAGCCCAGAGCCAGACCCTCAATTTAGAAGGTCCGGTCCTGCGGGTACCCGGCTCTTCCGGCACCCCTGGTGGGCGGTGGGTGCCGAGGTAATAGATGTTGGGGTTAGTGCTGGCCTGCCATACCGGCAAGCACTAAGCCCAGTATTAGTAATCAGGGCCGTCTGTAGATAGCCCTAATTACTAAAACTGTAGTATTGTAAAAAAAAATACACACACACCAGTATAAAACATTTTATTGAAATAAACACTCCCCCAGACCCCTGTTTGACCATTTTATTTAAAAAAAAAAAAAAAAAAAAGCTGGTCCGACGTAGTCCACCGAATCCGACGTAGTACTCTGCATTCACGACCCTGAAAAATAGAAAACAAACACACAAACACAGACCACTTACCTCTTCCTGCACTGGGATAATACACACAGCGATGTCACTGTACAGTGATAATAAACACAGAGATGTCACCGTACAGGGATAATAAACACAGCGATGTCACAGTACAGGGATAATAAACCCAGTGATGTCACAGTACAGGGATAATAAACCCAGTGATGTCACAGTACAGGGATAATAAACACAGTGATGTCACAGTACAGAGATAATAAACACAGTGATGTCACAGTACAGGGATCGGCGTCTCGTGCCCCCATCAGACCTCAGGTCGGTGTCTCGTGCCCCCATCAGACCTCAGGTCGGCGTCTCGTGCCCCCATCAGACCTCAGGTCGGCGTCTCGTGCCCCCATCAGACCTCAGATCAGCCCACCCAGCCACTTAAAAAAAGCATACTTATCTGTCCTGGTTCCGCGCTCCACTGTCTTCCCTGCCGGCGTGCACTATGACCTGACGCAGCGTCAGGTCATAGTGCGCGCCGGAAGGGAAGACAGTGGAGTGTGGGAGCCGAGGACAGCGGCAGCGTAGCAGGACAGGTAAGTATGCTTTTTTTAAGTGGCTGGGTGGGCTGATCTGTACAGGAGCCGGGCCATTAAGGGTGCTTTAGATTGTCGGCAGCTAGCGCCAGGGCAACGGCACTATAGGTTCCTGCAGGGCTGGATCCAGGTTCATGTGGGCCCTTGGGCGATAAATCTCAGTGGGCCCCCCACACAGTATAATGACCCCACAGTGGCCTTCCATTCAGTATAATGACCCCCAGTTACCCCCATTAAGAAAAAAGACCCCGAGTGGCCCTCACAGCAAATTTTTTTACAAACACTATTCTGCCTCTGATTATCATAATGCCACCACAATGTCTAATAATAATGTCTCCAGTAATGTCCCTATAATGCCCTCAGTAATATCCACCCCCTGCCCCAGTAATGTCCACCTCACTGTGCCTGGGGAACAAAAAAAAAATCCCATTTGCTGCTGCAGTCTGAGATGCATTTTTTCAATATACTTTATCGATTACCCTGAACATTTAACAAAAAAAAGCAGTTACATAAATATATTCTGCATATATAAAAACCATGCAGAAATGTGTATATACACACACTAGTACATACAGGCACATACTGCACATCACACACTTTATAACATACAGGCACATAGTACATATCACGCAGATTATTACATACAGGCACATGGTACACATCACATAGGTTATTAGATACAGGCACATGGTACACATCACACAGGTTATAAGATACAGGCCTATAGTACACATCACACAGGTTATTACATACAGGCACATGGTACACATCACACAGGTTATTAGATATAGGCACATGGTACACATCACACAGGTTATTAGATACAGGCCTATAGTACACATCACACAGGTTATTACATACAGGCACATAGTACACATCGCACAGGTTATTACATACAGGCCCATGGTACAGATCGCACAGGTTATTACATACAGGCACATAGTACACATCGCACAGGTTATTACATACAGGCCCATGGTACAGATCGCACAGGTTATTACATACAGGCACATAGTACACATCGCACAGGTTATTACATACAGGCCCATGGTACAGATCGCACAGGTTATTACATACAGGCACATAGGACAGATCACACATGTTATTACATACAGGCACATGGTACAGATCACACAGGTTATTACATACAGGCACATAGTACACATCACACAGGTTATTACATACAGGCCCATGGTACACATCACACAGGTTATTACATACAGGCACATAGTACACATCGCACAGGTTATTACATACAGGCCCATGGTACAGATCGCACAGGTTATTACATACAGGCACGTAGTACACATCGCACAGGTTATTACATACAGGCCCATGGTACAGATCGCACAGGTTATTACATATAGGCACATAGTTCACATCGCACAGGTTATTACATACAGGCCCATGGTACAGATCACACAGGTTATTACATACAGGCACATAGTTCACATCGCACAGGTTATTACATACAGGCCCATGGTACAGATCACACAGGTTATTACATACAGGCACATAGTACACATCACACAGGTTATTACATACAGGCACATAGTACACATCACACAGGTTATTACATACAGGCACATAGGACACATCACACAGGTTATTACATACAGGCACATGGTACAGATCACACAGGTTATTACATACAGGCACATGGTACACATCACACAGGTTATTACATACAGGCACATGGTACACATCACACAGGTTATTACATACAGGCACATGGTACAGATCACACATGTTATTACATACATGTAACTCACTTTTATGCAGGATTCCTGGGGCTCCATCAAGCAGTGGAAGGCAATCCTACAGCTATAGGGGTGGGCACAAGGCAGTACTGAGCACCCTGTACTAGGCCAGATCTAACACTGCATGGACTGACAACCCTCCCCCTACGACCTCATCCCAGACTACAGAGCTGGAAGTTGCATCATTTACACCAGCAGCTGTGTAAATAAGAGGGTAAGGGTTAACAGGGCACCTACTAACCAAGGGGAAGGGGGCAGTGACCAGCAGTTCTTACTTCAGTGTGGGCTCCTCTGACCAGGAGCAGGCTGGGAGGAGGAGTCTTCTTATGATGTCTTCAGGCTGCTATGTGCGGGACCGCAGGGCTGGCAGCATGATTACATGTCACCATCAGCACTGCTGCTCATTGGCTGCCTGCTACAGAAGCCAGGAGTCTAAAGGACACTTTTCAGATGGAACGGAGGATGCAGTTGGAGGAGCGATTTCATAGCAGGGGCTGGTTGTCAATGTGTAATCCTGCACACTGCCGCCCCCCGCCTGCCACTAGATGGCGCCGTCTCATTGATGGTGCGTCCCTGTGAGCTCTCTGCGCTCCAGCAATGAGCGTTTCCATCTGTATTGATGGAATCGCTCATAGCAGCGCAGTGGGCCCCCCCCCCCAGGAGCAGTGGGCCCAGGCACTTGCCCGGGTATGCCGAGTGCTGACGCCGGCCCTGGGTTCCTGGCTTGGGGCCGGCGGGTCCTCTGGTGGGCCAGTCCGACCCTGGATGTGGACGTTGAGGGCTTGGGCATGTGGGTGGGTGGAACTGTATTTCCTCTTGCGCTCCAGCGTCTGCTGTAAAGACAGCTGAACGCTACGCTGGGACACATTGGTGGACGCTGTGGAGGATCGTGGAGGCGAAGGTGTGGTTTTCCGGCGGGAGGCGCTCGTGCCGGGGTCCTGGGCAGGGGTTGACTAGCAGAGGCAGCGAGTGACACAGGGAAAGGAGCAGTGGTGTGACCCGCAGGAGGTGAATGGCCTTGGTTCCATTGAGTGGGGTGTTTAGCACTCATATGCCTGCGCATGCTGGTGGTGGTAGGCTAGTAGTGGTGGCACCCCTGCTGATCCTGCTGTGGCACAGGTTGCACACTACAGTCCGTCGGTCATCCTCACTTTCTTTAAAGAACCTCCAGACTTGCGAACATCTAGGCCTCGCCACGGGAGCTTCACTACGTGAAACAGTTGCTGCTGATGCACCAGCTCTGGCCCTGCTTCTCCCTCTGGCCACACCACAGCCTCTTCCAACCTATTTTGGTGCAGCACTCGCCTCCGCCTCAGAAGCACTGTCTTCACTTGGCTTATCAACCCAGCTTGGGTCAGTCACCTCTTCATCCTCCGATTCCTCAGTCTGCTCCCCCCTCGGACTTCCTGCCCTGACAACAACTTCACCACTGTCTGACAACCGTGTCTCCTCATCGTCCGAAACCTCTTTACACACTTCTTCCACTAAGTCAACATTGTCATCATCATCATCACCCATAGACTGCGACAGTTGGAAAACTTGGGCATCGGGAAAGAGGTCAGCAGCAACCTGAGAAGTGGTTTGTGACTCTGGGAAGGGTCCAGAAAACAGTTCCTGAGAGTATGCCGGATCGCATTCCAAATTTTCCTGGGAGGAGGCAGACTGGGGGGAAGGAGGTTGAGGTGGAGGAGCCAGAGGAGTGCTCTCTTGGGTAACGTGGGTGGACTGCGTGGAAGACTGACTGGTGGACAAATTACTTGAAGCATTGTCTGCAATCCATGACATCAGCTGTTCGCACTGTTGTGGTTTCAACAGTCCTCTACCACGTGTCCCTGTAAGTTGAGACATGAAGCTAGGGAGTGTAGCTCTGCGGCGTTCCCCTGCTCCCTCATCAGCAGGTACTGTCTCACCCTGCCCAGGACCACGGCCTCTGCCCCCTGCAGTAATTGAATGCCCACGCCCTTGTCCTCAACCCTTAGCCCTGGGGTTCAACATTTTCTGTATATAAGTGTATAATGTAAAAAAAATAATAATAAATGGGCCTGCTGTACTGAAACCCACAAACTTGTTCAATCTGAACAGGAAAATATATAGGTGGATAAGTTAGAGCAAAATTACGTATGTCATTACGTACCGTGCAGTATGGAGCAATTACACTGAAACTATTAGATTAGGCAGACTTGGTCTGCTTAAGTGCAACCCAGACAAATGTTGCACAGAGATTTTTGTAATGTAGCTGTATCAGTGAGAGGAAAATACCTTTTTTAATGAAGTGAAGTACAGAATGTGTCACCTGGACAGAAAATACGGATTGTGGTGACTGGACAGCTGAACTGTGACACACAGAATGGTTCCACACAGCTGTATGAAATGAATTTGTATCACTGAGATAAAACAACAAAAAAACTATTTTTTTGTATTTTTTTTTTTTTTAACGTGACGTGCAGAAACTATCAGAGAGCAAAGTCAACCCCTGCTGACTGTGGCTATTTTGACTGCAACCCAGACAAATGTCGCACAGAGATTTTTGTAATGCAGCTGTATCAGTGAGAGCAAAAGACCTTTTTTAATTAAGTGACGTACAGAATGTGTCACCTGGACAGAAAATACGGATTGTGGTTTGTATATAGGTGGATAAGTTGGAGCAAAATTACATATGTTATTACGTACCGTGCAGTATGGAGCAATTACACTGAAACTATTAGATTAGGCAGACTTGGTCTGCTTAAGTGCAACCCAGACAAATGTCGCACAGAGATTTTTGTAATGTAGCTGTATAAGTGAGAGCAAAAGACCTTTTTTACTGACGTGACGTACAGAATGGGTCACCTGGACAGAAAATACGGATTGTGGTTTGTTGTGAGTGGACAGCTGAACTGTGACACACAGAATGGTTCCACACTGCTGTATGAAATGGATTTGTATCAGAGTTAAAACAATAAAAAAAAGTGTTATATATGGCGATAGCTGCACTACTATGCCAGCCAGCCCAGCCAGGAGACAAAAGAATGTCTTGTAGCCTTTAGAAGGGCTGTTGGGTTCTTTTGAGATCACTCCTGCCTAACAGAGAACTAAATCCAGGCCCTAACACTCTCCCTGAAACTCAGCAGCTCTGTCCCTAATGACATCCAGACAGCATCTGAGCTGAGCACCACGGGCAGTCACTAGTATATTCCAGGGTCACCTGATCAGGCCAGCCAACCCCTGCTATCAACATGTAAGGGCCCCACGTGATGCTGGGTGTACCGCAGAGTCTCCTGGCTTGTGATTGGCTGAGTTTATAGGCGCCAAAAATTCAAAATGCGGGAGATGCCATTTCCTCGAGCATGGCGAGATACTCGTCCGAGCAGCGAGCACTTACGAGTACCGTAATACTCGAACGAGCACCAAGCTCGGACGAGCATGCTCGCTCATCTCTAGAGACCACATAAGTGGGAATGCCATGAAGTTTTACAACAAACACTTGTGCAAGGGTATTAGCATTAGGGAGTCTGGGCAATGCAATAAAGTGTGCCATTTTACTAAAACGATCTACAACCACCAGAATAACTGTCTTTCCAGACGAATTAGGTAGATCAGTGATGAAATCCATAGATAAGTTAGTCCATGGTCTGGACGGGATGGGTAACGGAAGTAGGGGTCCAGAAGGTCGAGTATGTGTCACCTTAGCGCATGCACAGACACTACAGGCCGACACATAGTCCTCAACACACTTGCACAGCCCTGGCCACCAGAATCTACGAGAGATGAGGTCAACAGTGAATTTACCCCCAGGGTGTCCCGCAAGCACCGAACAATGATGTTCCTCAAACACCTTATGATGCAATTCAGAAGGAACAAACAATTTCCCAGGGGTGCAAGACTCCGATGTGTCTCCCTTATGTGGTCTCTGATCGTGGGACTCAGTTTGTGTCCAGATTCTGGAAGGCGTTCTGTACTCGGCTTGGGGTACAACTGTCTTTTTCCTCTGCTTTTTACTCCCAGACGAATGGACAGACTGAGCGTACTAATCAGAGTCTGGAGACTTACTTGAGAGTTTTTGTCTCTGAGAACCAGGAGGAGTGGTCCTCGTTTTTGTCTTTGGCAGAGTTTGCCATAAATAATCATAGACAGGACCCCACTGGTAAGTCGCCGTTTTTTGGGGCATATGGCTTTCACCCTCAGTTTGGCACATTTTCTGGTTCTGATACTTCTGGTATTTCTGAGGAAGAACGTTTTTCGTCATCATTGTCATCTATATGGCGGAAAATTTAAAATAACTTGATAAATATGGGTAACAAATACAAACGTGTGGCTGACAGGAAACGTATAAATGGTCCGGACCTAAGTGTGGGTGATTCGGTGTGGCTGTCCACAAGGAACATTAAGTTGAAAGTTACTTCTTGGAAGTTGGGTCCAAGATGTATTGGCCCATATAAGATCACTGCCATTATTAATCCTGTAGCATTTCTCCTTGAACTTCCTCAGGCCCTGAAAATCCATAATGTGTTTCACAGATCTTTGTTGAAGAGATATGCTGAACCTCTGGAGCATCTCCCTTGCCACCCGCGCCTGTCTTGGTGGATGGCAGTTTGGAATTCCAGATCGCCAAGATTATTGACTCTTGAGTTCTCCGTAGGACTTTTCAATATCTTGTTCACTGGAAGGGTTATGGACCAGAAAAGAGGACATGGGGTACCGGCATCTGACGTGAATGCCAGTCATTTGGTGAAAGCTTTTCACAGGTCTCATCCTGGTAAAGTTTGGCCTGGGTGCCCGGAGGTCACCCGTAAAAGGGGGGGTAATGTCACAAACGTTCCTGCAACAGGTTGCAGAAAGTCGTCTAGGCTTGCATATGTGACATAATCTGACATGTTTTCCTTTTTGTGTTGTTGCTGTTTACCACACTCCTTCCCCTCAGCTGTTGCAGGTATGGTAATTGTCCTTCCCCTATCTATTCCTGCTTCTACCACAGTTACTTGCGGTTTATAGTTTTAGTGGACATTGTGGTGGATTGGTGTGGTTCTCTCTTGAGATCCGGTTGCTTCCATTTCTTCTTAAGATAAGTGTCCTCTTTCACTTTTGTGTTTATCCTGCTTCTCCCTGTTGTGTTTTTTGGCCTTTTGGAGACTCCTGTTCGTCCTTCCTTTTGGAGGAATGGATAGACTCAGTCCTGTCAGTAGTTGCAGGGTCCTATAGGGTAAGTTTGGTTTTATATTCCTGTGTATGAACTCTCCTACTTTTGAGGCCTGTTCATACTTGAAGTCATTCAGGATTTGTGTCAGGGTTTCCTGTAGGAGGTGACTCTTTTCCTTCACTTGTTCCCTGGCCTTATCCCCTTCACTCCTACACTTGGTGTGGTTTTCCCCTCCACACCAGAGCGTGACAGGAACTCTCTACCTGAGGAGGCGGTGATGGTAAGTTCACTAAAAAAGTTCATGAGGGGCCTGGATGTATTTCTGGAGTGTAATAATATTACAGGTTATAGTTACTAGAGATGGGTTGTTGATCCAGGGAGTTATTCTGATTGACTGATTGGAGTCGGGAAGGAATTTGTTTCCCCTAAAGTGGGGAAAATTGGCTTCTACCTCACAGGTTTTTTTTTTACTTCCTCTGGATCCACTTGCAGGATAACAGGCTCAACTGGATGGACAGATGTCTTTTTTCAGCCTTATAAACTATGTTACTATGTAATTGCAAGGATCAGCCCATGTTCTCTACCATGTGACAGCAGATTGCAAAGGATGTAGAGTTGTTTCCTGGCCACACATTCTGTTATTGATAGCTGTCAATGAACCTGAGTGGGAGGAGAAGTAGTCTGAGAAAGAGAAGCTGTAACTGATAATGATGATGACACGGACACTGTACTGTATGTGGATGTGGACCGGCTGTCGCATAGGAGAGCAGGAAAAGGAGAACACTCTTGTTCCTATTGCTGCTTGCCAGTTCTATTTTCCTGCTGGAATGGGTGATGCTGCTTCATGTGCTGCAACGGAGCCATGATGACTGTGTTTGTGTTTGAAATGTCCATGGCTTATTTTTATCTTGCAGATCTTGAACATGGCAATGCTTTTGTCTGATGGCAGAGAAAAACTGCCAAATGGGAAATACTTGAACAAAGCTAGAGGCAACCAAGCTTGGCTTGGGTCTTTCATGTTTTGAGCATGTTTTTAACCTATGCCTACAATATCAGTGGCATCACCAGTACCTGAGCTGACCATAATAGAATCAGATCTGTCCCAGCAGTGTTTTCAAGGTTTTGACTGTAAGTGCCCTCTGCTCTTTATTGCCACGGCCATGGCTAAAATCTGAATACAATGTGTGGAATGAAAAAGGTACAGTATATAAATGCTGTCATTGCAGCATAATGTATGGTGTATCTTGACACAATACAATGGATGGAATGAAACAGGTATTTAAACACTGTTTTTGCTGCACTATACATTCATTAATAATGCATAATATCTTAATTTAATACAATGCGTATACAATACCGTCAACTGGTATATAGACACTGTTATTGCAGCGCATTGAATTCACAAACGTTTCTTAATGTAATGTGTGGACTGAAATAGGTATATGAATGCTGTTATTAGAGGAAAACGTGTTCACTAATAATGCACGGTATATTGACACCATGCAGTGCATTAATGGTTAACTGGTATGTAAATGCTATTTTTACAGTAGAACATGTTTACTAAATGCATGGTATGGTTTTCAGAAAAAGAAAAGGGGCAATTGCCTAGCATTTGCAGCAGAATATATTGCTATTGGTGCTGGATGTGCTGGCATTAAGTCTATAAAACACTTATGAAATGTAGAAACTTGTTTTTTTAAGGGCTGGCTGTCCATTTACAGACAACATGAGATTCTTATAATAAATATCAGATTTTGTTGATTCAATTGGAGACTTTTCAGAACTTTTCACTATCTAGCAGCAGTATGAAACATGCAATTCTGAGTGACCAATCCCTCCCTAATTAATTTCCTTGATAAAACTCAAAATCTACCTTATTATGTCCCTTTTATGTCCCTACCACACCTAGTGTCTTCTGTCTGTAATTGCTTTTTTGTCAGACACAGCTAACACACGTGCTCATAAGCTGCGCACAGAATGGCGTCTCTTCAGCCCAGATGCTGAAGGACCTTTAAAAATCCTGCCCCTGCTGTCTGTCAGCCTCTGAGAAAATCAGGGCAAGTGCTCCCCCCTCTGAAGGTCAAGTGATCTTCCATCTTCACCCAGCCCCCGTTTTCTCCTCCAATTTTGCGCTGGGGACATTTTTTTTTTGTGTGATTCGTCCAAAGCCAGTTGCAAAACCTTTGATTCGTTTGACAGTAGAATTTTTGTAAAATTCATAACAAATTTGGTTTGCTCAGAACAGGTTTGCTGATCTACTCAGAACATTTTTACTTTTCTGACAACATAACCATGTGAGGGCTAATATATTAATCTCTAGTGATAATCGCTATTACTGTAGCATGTAATGGTTATCTCTACAGAAACACTCTGCTTATGTTGTGGTAATGATAGTATATAGACAGGAGGTACTGTGTGAAATGGAAATTTATTGATGTTTTTGTGCATGAGGTACAAGTGTTTGGTGTGACTTATTTTACACCGTGATCCAAATTCTGGTAAATTTCTGGGTCATGGCGTCAATTAATGGCCTAATTTTCCCAGAGGGTGATTAGGTGAGCAATTGATCATCTTCTCACTCGATTCCTGTATATATATATATATATATGTACATGTATAAACATATGTGACACAGAGCAAATAGGCTTTGTGATTGATGAAGGAGAGGGGGATAGATAGCATGCAGGGAAGTCCATATTACCTTCTTCTGGGTGATGAGAGTTTTTCCCTTTCCTCCTGAAGCCTGTCAACTCCTCTGCTGACTCCCTCCTGGCTGGCTGAGATCATAGCCAGCTGAAGAGGGAATGGCTGCCTCAACCCTTCATATCTCAGGATCTGTAACAGATAGATATATGGGCCTGGTCTTGTTTGAAAGCTGATAATCTAAGCTCAAAAATGAATAGTTAAAGCGGCCTCCCTCCTTCTGCTGTATCATAAGAAAATGCTAATTAGATATAATTATTATTTTCATAATTATACTCACTTTTTTCTTGTTGGCTTGCTACTGTATGACTTCAAATAAATGTTTCCTGTTTTTCTTCCTGCCATTTTCATACCTCCTGGCTCTCCAATGTCATTTGTGTTTCCAGAACCGGTCTGACATATTTTTCATATCCTACCTATTTGTTTGTATTGCTTTGTATTATTTCTCTACAAAATTGATCTTCTCTACCTCCACAGATGAGTTTAAGTCCTTCATGAGACGCTTACCCAACAGTCACTTTTTAAGCATTGGAGCCATTCACCAGCACTGGGGAAATGATTGGGAATTGCAAAACCATTATAAACTGTTACAAAGTTCACTGGAAATACAACGTCAAAAGATGCAGCATACAGCACGAAAGTTATTTGGCCTTAGTTTACGCTGTCGACACAATCCAAATCACCAGCTACCCAGAGAAAGGTAAATAGTTCCTACTACTACAGAAAATCCTTTTATAATATGAAATAAATAATTTGGTTGTAATCAGAAGGAAGTGCCAAAAAATCTTATCCAAAAACATATTATATGAACATTAAACTGAGCTGGGGCCTTACATGGAAAGTTGCTTTTGACTAAGCAAAATAAAGTTCTGCTATTTCTCATTTTCGGGTTTCAATTGCATTTACTTTTATATGTAGCTATTCTTGGTAAAGAATGGGTGAATGGTTGGGAATCATTTTTGAAATTACTTTTTATATTGAAGGGGGTTGTCTCTTCTAAACAACTCCTTTTTAAACAGAAGTTGCATTATCGCATCTCTCTGGCCGTTACTGACTATACAGTAGCATACGTTATTTAGTATTCAAATGAATATTTGAAAATTAAGGAAATCCCTATATGATGTCAATATGCCCTAAAAAGTGATATGCAAAGAGGTTAAAGGAGTTTTCCATGGGGAAATTGTTTTGATAAAGGGGTAAGAGCTAGTTAAAATGGTAATACTCACCACAACAATCTACCACAGCTCCAGTTCTGCTGCTTCCCAGGTCCTTGTTGGTCTTTAATTCCTGTTCCTAGTCTCAGCACGCATAAATCCAGTCACTGGTTGGGGTGGGTCACCACTGCAGCTAGTGATTGGCTGGGTGGACATGTCCTGTGTGCCAAAATAGGACAAGGAAACATACACCAGCGGTGACCCATTAAGCATTAGAAATAGAGTAGTGCTAGATCCCTGAGGTGAGTATTGCTTCTTTCATTTTTTTTAACCCACTCTAATTAAAGTGAATGGTTCTGCATATGGGCAGCAAAAAAAAAAAAAAAAGACACAGACAAAAAATATATGTTTGTGTACATGAGCCTTAGGCCCCATTCACATGACTGTGTAAATGGGGCGTATCTATTCCGCAATATTGCGGAATAGATGCAACCCCATTCACCTCTATGGAGCGCGGAGCCGCACGCACAAACAAGTATAGGCATTTTGAATGGGGCCGCCTGGCATGTGTTCCGAGCGTGCGGAACACACACCAGGTGGCCCCCGTATTATTGCGTTTCCGCAATAATGCGGACCAGCAATATTACGGCCGTCTGAATGGGGCCTTAACACTCACTTTGGCTTCTAGTACTGCAGTATAAATACAATTATCAAACCATCCTGGTTATTAGTACACAAAGGTATTTGATGACTGCTATAAAATATAAATTCACATATGAGTATGTCAAAAGGACACAAAATAGTTGTCAAAATCTAGTTTACAGATGGCTTACTACAGTGTTCCGCAACTCCAGTAGTGTTTTTGAAAAATAAAAGCTGCACTGTTATTGGTTCCCACTAGAGATGAGCGAATCTTCAAAGATTCTCTTCGGCGAATAATCTATGAATTTATCAAAAGATTTGTTATTAATACGAATTTATTCAGCCGAAGTTGCGTTAAAAAATAATCGTTCTGCGAACATTCGTGCACAAATTACGAACATACAGTCTAAGCGTTGTTAAAAGTATGCTATTGAACTGAATATGTAAGCATTAGCATACAATGTGCATATGAATACTTAGCGTACTATTGTCTCGTGATTGCGTCCTACGCACGCACGACGCTAGGCCGCGGCGTACAATCCTCAGAGGCAGTCCATATGAGCTAGAAAAGTAAGGTGCTAGCTATCCGGCTAAGTGCATAATTTACCAAACACCATAAAATAATTGCATAATAGGACACATTGCAGTACCTGAAAAAGAATACAAACAATGGGCTAAAGTGTTTGAACGTTGCTGAACCTGTAAAAACATTATTGCTAAAATACTGCAAAGACATAATTATGCAAACATTTTAGTGCAATCAATTTCACATTTGCAAACATAATAGGCTCAGATATATGTTTGAGTCTCTTTTCCTGACTGCTTGGCATAAAACACTGGAACACATAGTTCAAAATTCAATTGTAATCCATGTGTGGTAATTTTGTAATCCAAACAGTTAACATGTAATCCACATGGATAATATAAAATAGCAGCAAATAGAGAACCCTTTTTGCAAGGGGGCTCCCATATAACCTGAGAAGGGGGTAGAAGGAAAAAGGTTTAGGTGCAACTGGGAATTTTCTGCAGAATGGGGAGAGTCCTAACAAGCCATGGCCATCTGGATGAGAGTCAAACAGAGGGCAATAAAAACAAGATAAAAACGTAAAAGTTGAATAAAAGTTGTGCCAACTAGCTCTCACCTATCAGGTGCAGTCCTCCCATAGGTCCAGACCATGAGGTGTCCTTTAAGTCAGCCATACAGCCAATTGTAGAAGGGTTCCTCAGATGAGGGACCTGAAGTCCTCCTTGCTGCTACTGCTGCTGCTAAAGGACATAAGAGGACATTCCTGCCTCCTGTAGGCCACGCTGGCTGCCGTTGTTGAGCTCCACTGCTCTTTGCTGCTTGAATTGGGACTTGACCAGGTGGTCACACTGGTAAGCTCTGCTGCCACTTGAGCCTTCACCTTTCCGGATCCTCCTGCTGGGACAGTAGGGGTAAGTATTTCTGACTGCAGCGGTTCAGGCAAGGCTGCACTCAAGGATGAACCACCAGTTCCCCTGGCTACTGCTGATGCCATTTTCCACGGTAGCTGGTACTGGATCATGGTGGGCTGGAAAGTAAAGGATGAGGTAGTCAGCTGACCCAGGTGAAGGGACTGTGGTGGTGGTGGTGGTGGTGGTGGCACTGGCAGGCCAGGACTCAGAGGCTCCGGCTGTGGCTGTGGTTTTTCTCTGAAACGGAGGGTGCCATCTGCTGTTTCTTGTTCAGTCCTGCGGCTGCTGGATCTTCCGGCCAGGTCTCGGCTGGCGATGCCAGGGGCTTTGACAATATCCTTACGCTGGTAGCAAAGGGGCCTTTCAGGGATGCCATGGGGGTATATTCGACCTGATCCCCCACGTATAGGCTGTGACAAGCTTGGAGCAGGTAAGGCCGTTTGACAGACCTGCAGCACACGAAGTACTCCTCGCCGTCCTCATTGTCTGCAAGAAAGCCACTGCCTCTCTCCACCGAAAACCAGATGACAGTTCCTTTGCCACGTTCCAGCGTAGGGTCTCCCAGCCTCGGATCGTCAAGGACTTGGAGGACCCAGTCCTCCACCTCTTTCTTATAGTCCCATAGGGTCTGGGTGTGGGCTGTCACGGCTGCAGGCACAATGGGATTCTGCTGCATGGAAGGTGATCTCCTCCTGGGGGTGGAGTGAACGCTCCAGCCGCCTCCGCCACACCAGCTGGCACGGTGGACACCTCCGGTGTCCGTGCGATTCTCGGGGTCACTTGTGCCACTCTGATCTCTTCGGCCCTCTCCGGTAGTTTGGGGTCACTACCCCACACCATCTCTCCCCACTTTGGACTTTGGTGCGCCATGCTGTCTTGTGTTCACCGCTGGCTTGAACTGGAGAGGAGGGCGGAGTAATGAGGGAGGAGTCTTCACTCCCTATACTTGCAATAGATAGTTCCCAGTGGGCCAGGCTGTTTTTTCCTGCTTCTGAGAGGGATGTATCTTCACTTTCCCGCTATTGAGTGGGAGTATCGTAATTTTCCTGCTTCTGGGGGCCAGGGGGCAAGAAGAATGCATATGTAGCGTTAGCGTTCAATTTTTAAGAACATTTAAGATTCGTACGAATCGCATCTGAAAAAATCCGGAGTAGTAAAATCGAAGTAGGAAATAAGGAGGATTCATAACTAATATATGAAGCGGTGAATAGATTCGCTCATCTCTAGTTGCCACTGGCATTAAGACTAATTTCACACATGTAGCAAAGCAGAAACATGTGGAACAGCCTGCGAAATTGCTGTGCCGAATGTTTAAAACTAGCCTGGCCCTTCAAAGAGCATTTTTCAGCAGATTTGTACCTATGAAACTGGCTGACCTGTTGAATATGCTTTGATCACATGTTCATATGTGCTTACATTGCTGAGAAAAATGAAGTTTTAATATATGCAAATGAGGCTTAAGGAGCAATGGGAGGTGTTGCCATTACACCTAGAAGCTTAGCTCTCTCTGCAACCGCCGCATCCTCTCCACTTTGATTAACAGACAGTGTAAATGTCATCACTAGTGTTGATCGAGTACCGTAATGCTCGGGTGCTCTGGCTGAACACTAGGTGGTGCTCGAGTGCTCAACCGAGCACCCGAGTATAATGGAAGTCAATGGTAGAATCTGAGCACTAAACCAGGCACCCCCTGCTCTGAAGAGGGGAGGGTGTCTGGTTCATAGGGAAAGTTGAGAAAATGGTGGAAACACCACTGAAATGGTTTGGGAACAGCATGGGGAGGATGTCTGGATGCATCTTGGACACCGAAGGTGCTGCTGGGAACGATGTATTACGCCACTTTTACAGAATGACAAGAATACCCCCCAAAACCGAATATAACATCGATTTTAGAGGAAATATTGTTATGAAAAATATATTTACTTGTATGTAAAGCGCAAGTGCTGCCAAAAATTACAAGGAAGAGGCACTCCGATACAACCAGTATATCACATAAAGGAGGGACTCATTCAAATTGTGGTACAATTGTTCATGTCGTGGGACTCCTACACTCATAAAGCCTATGCACAAAGGGAAAGGGCTGACAAAAATTACAAGGAACAAGCATGCCAATACACCCTTTATTACACATAAAGGAGGGCATCAGACACACCCTTGAAAAATTATGATTGATGGCCTGCTGCTGACACTCAAAAACAATAGGGGTGACGTGCTGCTGCTGAACTGACCATCTAAAACATTATGGATGACATGCTGCTGCTGAGCTAACCGTCTAAAACATTATAGCTGAGGGCCTGTTGGTGAGCTGACCATCTAAAACATTATGGTTGAGGGCCTGCTGGTGAGCTGACTGTCTAAAACAGGCATCCCCAAACTGCGGCCCTCCAGCTGTTGTAAAACTACAACTCCCACCATGCCCTGCTGTAGGCTGATAGCTGTAGGCCGTCCGGGCATGCTGGGAGTTGTAGTTTTGAACATCTGGAGGGCCGCAGTTTGGGGATGCCTGGTCTAAAACACTATGGTTGAGGGCCTGCTGGTGAGCTGACCGTCTAAAACATTATGGTTCCAGGCCTGCTGGTGAGCTGACCATCTAAAACATTATGGTTATGGTAATGTCGACTTGATTAACGGCAGGAAAAAATGACACCGGATGTCAGCTATATAGGATACAGCAACGTTATAATGCACAAGCCGCATAGGTAATGTCGACTTGATTAACGGCAGAAAAATGGCACCGGATGTCAGCTATGTAGGCTACAGTAACGTTATAATGCACAAGCCGCGCAGGTAATGTCAACTTGATTAACGGCAGAAAAAATGACACCGAATGTCAGCTATATAGGATACAGCAAAGTTAGAATGCACAAGCCGTGCAGGTAATGTCGACTTGATTAACGGCAGAAAAAAATAACACTGGATGTCAGCTATATAGGATACAGTAACATTATAATGCACAAGCTGCGCAGGTCAGGCAAACTTGCGTTATTTTTGCCCCAAAAGAAAAAAATATATTGCAGCCAGAGGTAACAATAGTCCTTAAAATGACTTTTGGGTCTTTTCAACAGAACAACTAGCCCTGCCTAGCCAAATCCTATCCCTACACTATCTGTACCTCCTTGCGCAAACGTTATACAGCACATGCAGGGCAGGTACTGTGGCTTAATTAGCGGCAGAAAACCCCCCCAAAAAATAAAAAATATATTGTAGTCAGATATCACAATAGCCTTTAAAAGGCCTTTTGGGTCTTTTCAACACAAATACTAGCCCTGCCTAGCCAATTTCTATCCCTACACTATTTGTCCCTCTTTGCAGCAGCTCTCCTTGTGACTCGGTCTGAGCTGGGTCACATGTCACCGGGTGCTATATAGATATATATAGATGACTCGTTCCTGGCCAGCCAATCACTGTAATGCCAGTAGCCAAGATGGCTACGGCATTACAGTGCATGCCAGTACCTCCCCGCATGCTAATTGGCTAATTAGCGTGCGGGGAGGGGACTCGAGCATGGCGCTCGAACACACGCGGTGTTCATGCTCGCTCAACACTAGTCATCACACCTGCCTGGCCCTGTCAATTAAAGTGGAGAGGGCGCAGCAATTGCAGAGAGAATTGAGCTTCTAGGTGTAATGGCAACACCTCCGTTGCTCCTGGAGGCTAATTTGCATGTATTAGAAAATCATTTTTCTCAGCAACCAAGGCACATATGAACATGGGACTAACACAGATGCCTTCAGCTGCCAAGCACATATGTAACAGGTCACCTAGTTTCATAGGCATAAATAAGCATGCAGTCAATTTTTGTTTATGCATTTTAATTATCTTCTCTCCGAATTTCAAGAACACTAACATTTTAAATTTTTTGATCACATAGCCATATGAGGGTTTACTTTTTTGCAGGACAAGTTGCATTTTTTAATGACACCCTTTAATTTACTATAGCTTGTATTGGAAAAGGGAAAATTATTTGCGGGGTGAAATTTAAAAACAAAATTCCACCATGGTTTTGTTTTTAAAGCATTCACTATGCACTAAAATGACATAATCTTATTCTGTGGGTCAGAACAAGGTTATTCATCCCAATGAGAATCAAGGCCTAATAGATGCTGCTGATAGTCTTTGTGATATTTTCCATGAGTTCATCCACCATATGTGGATTGTTGGCGTACACTTTCTTTTTCAAATTCCTCCATCGATAAAAATCACATGTGGACAAGTCTGGGGAACGTGGTAGCCACAACCCCTTGCTCACAGTTTGCTCCTCCATAAACAGTTCATTAACCCGGGCCAGTAAGTTCAATGAGGTGTGGCATATTTCCCCATCTTGTTGAAAAAGCAGGACATTTTTTCTTCTGACTTGTGGGTAATTAAAAAAAAAAAAAAAAACAATCCACTTGCTTGTGCATCTTGTCATACTATTGCAGGAGATGGGCTACTTTTTCGTAAGCCACCCAATCTACCTATAGGTAATTATCACGGTGTACCTCATCTTACATATTTTTAATTATTTAAAAATTGGCAGTACACAGGGAATCCCACTTTATTAAGGGATTATTTTTCAGCACTAGATTACCTCAACTCCAATGTGGCTTTTACTGTCATCAGCAGGTGATAATGAAAACAATATACATTTCATCCAGTGACCATTTATTACATAAACAGTAAATCTCTTTTTGATTATCATTTGTGGACATCACATTTATTCTGTATAACATGAAAATTTTCAACAGCAAATTTAAGAGGCATCATATCTTTCCTCAATACAGATAATTCATCCTATCCACTTGTGTAATTTTATTAAGACAGGCTACTTGTGACTGAACTTCGTTATAATAACTGAAAGAGACTGAAAGAAAGCAAAAAAAAAATATTGAGAAACTCAAAACCTTTAATAACAGGAAGCTTATTTCAAGCTAATATAATGATACAGTATATCACGTTTTCTTCTGTAACCAGTTTTTCATAAAATAATTGTCCATATCCTTTTTGATATCACGATTTATTTCATTTTATTTGACAGTATATTTAACATGTATTCCTTTTCATAAATCAATAATAATAGAACTCTTCTTTGATCATCAAGCGTTTGCCCAAAAAACTAGAAATAAGTGTATGTCACAACTTCCTAGGAGAATCATAATGATAATACACACTGAGATTCTACAATTAGCAAAACTGAAGTTGAACTGAGGGAATATTTTGATTATAATAATAATCAGTGATGAAAAAACTTTTTCAAAAATTTGATTCGGACAATTCACCAAAGATCTTCAAGAAATTTGATTAGTTCCAATTTAATTCATCACATATCGCGATAAATATGGTATACCCAGGCCAGACTGCCTAATCATATGCATCCCACTTGGTGGCCCAATCTCACTGTGAAAGCATGAAACTTAAACTGCAGGGACAATGCAGGGAAAAGGGTATCACCATGTGCATCATGTTCTAGTGCACCCACATTCATAGTTATTCCATTCTATAGGTACTATGCCATCAATATTACAGGCAGTCGTAATTTATCAGTATCTACGTCACTGTGCAGGGCACCAAGATTCATAGCTAATCCCTTCTGTTAGCTGTGGAATTACTGTGCGTCAGTATTACAGGTCAATAAAATCACCAGGTCTAATTTATCACTGTGTACTTAACTGTGCAGTGCCCCAAGATTCAAATAGTGGCCTCATGACATAATGGGGACGTTGGCAGCAGCAGCGGTGGCAGTGGCCCCATTACAGAGTGGGGAAAGTAGCGGCAGCGATAGCAATGGAAGTAACTGTGATAAAAGTGGCCCCATGAGTGGGGAGGGCTGGCAGCAGCAGTGGCAGTAAGGCTGTGCTAAAATCACTGTTTATGTTTCCATTCTTCTGATCCATCAAAAGAACATAAAAAAAACTATTCTGTATTTTGAGCATCAATAAAGCCAATTTTAAGAGAGTCAGTATTTTATCAGTGTTTTGCATTAGTATTTAATCAGTAATTGTAAGCCAAAAACAGGAATGGGTCCAAAACAGAGATAAAATGTAATGGAATTATTTGCATCTCATCTGTGTTTTGGACCCACTCCTGCTTTTGGCTTACAAATTCTGATCAAATACTGATACAAAACGCTAACAGAACTTTTGTGGTGTATATCTGGCGCAGATTCTCTCACACAAGACACCATGGTGCTGCAGAATCAGCGATTTCTTCTAGGGTCATGCCAGGTCTATTAAAGTAGGCGTGGCATGGGTGGGAAAGGGGGCCTGGTTTAGTCATAAAAAATGAAGCTAACACTGGATGTGTCAATGATCCACTGCCAGTTGTAGGGGATATTAAGACCAGCTTCTAAAATGCTGGTCTTAGTAAATGTGCCCCATATTAGCAACAATGAATTTGGGTTGAGTTGGTGGAGTGACTTGTGTGGCTCATTCCCATAACCAACAACAATCCTCCAGCTGCCATGTTCGATTCCTTCCACCAAGTTCGGCCCATCTGGTTTTAACCTAAATACATGTTGAAAGCTAAATACTATGAATTAAGCTCATAGTATGGAGTGATCCCGGACCTTATGGAGTGATCTACATGGGCTAAAATCTTGTTGCACTGCACAGTGACATAGAGTTATGTTTAACATTTGTTGTGGCTGCCAGAGTGACGCAGAACAAAATTTTCACTAACAGAACTTGTTAGCTAGGAATGATGAATTTGGGTCTAGTTGGTGGAGCAATTTGTCTGGTTTATCGTTGTAATTCCAACCATAAAAGATTTCAATAATGACACAGACAGATTTTTTCACTAAAAGAACATATTAGATACGATGAATTTGGGTCAATAATTCAGCTGCCAGGTTTGATCCACCCAGCAAGTTTGACCCATCTGGTTTTAACCCTAATACAAGGAGTTATTTGACCTCAGGAGTTCCGCATCCAACTTCCTGGAGGGCCAAGTGGCATTCAGCACGAACTGTCTAAAACACTGGTCTTAATAAATGTGCCCCTAAGGTTTTCGCTACAAGACTAATAATGTTTTCACTAAAGGAATAATTTTACAGATAAAAGAATTTTTCAACAAAAAATGACGATCAACTCGTGGGCAACTCTGCTGTAAGTAAGACCGCTCTGTAACACTAAATCAGAGTAACTGCCTAACAGAAATAGTTAAATATCAATGTAGACACACCACAGTCAAATGAGACAGACGTATCACCTCACTTTGTGACTCAGGGCCTAACAGAATTGCTTGTATATTAATCAATGTGAACATGCCACAAACAAGAGAATGAGACCTGTATCACCCCAATTCATCAATCAGTGCCTCGCCTAATAGAATTGCTTATCTATTAATCATTGTGTACACGCCACAAACAATAGAATGAGAAAGGTGCATCACCTCAATTTGTTAATCAGAGCCTAATAGAATTTCTTGTCTATTTATCAATGTGTCTATCTATAACAGAACACATTAAGTATTAATGGCACAGAAAGTGAACTAGATAAATGCGCCTATATATTAGACCGCCAGTTAAGATTGAGTCTGAGGCAAAGTAAGTCTATGTATCGGGATGAGGCTTTTATGGGGCTGTGACGTCACAGGAGATGACTTTCACTTTGTAACATGTGTACCAGCCATTTTAGGAAAAAAAAATATTCGTTACCGCGAAGCATGAGGAAATTCGGATTCGTTGCGAATTGAATTTTTCATGAAATTCGATTCGGAGTCAATTCACAAATAGATCCGAGGTTGATTCATTCAAATACTTCAATTTTAATGCTGTTTTAGCTCAGTGAAGCCAAACTTCACTACTGTATTCATATCTGCGTATTTAAAAACAATTTAAAATAGGAATCCGAAATGAACTTTGGTAATGGCTGGAACTTCAGTACCAAAACCCACTGGCCGGTGCATCAATGGACCCAGCTTCTATATAAGCTAGATCACGTGTAGAACTGCCCATCAGCTCTGAGGAGTGCAGGGACACGAAGCAGGCAGCTGAAATGAGGGAGAGTGTTAGAAATCTGGCTATTTATTCTGCCTATATATAGTGATTTTTTTGTGGGTTCAAAACACCAGCTTTTCACCCCTGACACAGAAATATAATAACACTGGTCAACAAATTTTCAAAAGTTGTTTGGTTCAGAAATAAAATTATCCATTTCTTAATGATTTTTATGTGCTGAATTCAAATATCACAAGGAAAAATGTTAATTGGCTCTAGTTTCTATGATATCGAAGAGTTCTCATTTTACTGTTTTGTGAATTGTATAGAATATAATAGCCTACATATTTATTACTTCTGCAATCATAAGGAAGCAAGTTTACTGTTCATAAACTTTTGAAATATATTCATAGGAAACTTAGTTCTATCTGAAATCAACTACAATTTACAGGCATATCTAAGAGTTTTTACAAATTAATTATGTTTATTGAACTCTGGAATGTAGGTCCTTATTCAATGGCTACTCAGTGCATTTACACATGTCTTTTGTATTCATACATAGGATTGTCTCTGATAACTGTCCAACGGTAATCTGCAAGCATTGATGGGTTCCATTTACCCTGATACCTTTTTTCCATGGTCGCAATTTCCTGGTGAAATCGTTCACCATGTTCATCGCTCACCGCTCCACAGTTTGGTGCAAAGAAGTCTAGATGAGAGTGCAAGAAATGAATCTTTAAAGACATGTTACATCCCAGATTTTTATATGCCTTGAGGAGATTTTCCACTAACTCTTCATAGTTATCTGCCTTGGTGTTTCCCAAAAACTTTGTCACGACTAACCGGAATGCTTCCCATCCAGTCTTTTCTTTGTCACGCAGTAAACAATGAAACTCATCATCTTTAAGAAGTTCACCAATCTGGGGACCAATAAAGACTCCTTCCTTTATCTTTGCTTCACTTAACCTTGGAAACTTACATAGGAGATACTTGAATCCCTCTTCATTTCTATCCATCGCCTTTACGAAATTCTTCATAAGACCAAGCTTGATATGCAATGGAGGTAGCAGTATCTTTGTTGGTTGAACAAGTGCTGGATACATAACATTTTTAGTCCCGGGCTGCAGTGATTTTCGGAGTGGCCAGTCTCTTTTCTTGTAATGTTCTGATCTTGCACGACTGTCCCACTCACATAGGAAGCAGCAGTACTTGGTGTATCCACCCTGTAGACCAAGCACTAGCGCAACCACCTTCAAGTCACCACAGAGGTACCACAGATGTTGATCATAGTTTATGCATCTCTACAGATGTTTCATGTCGTTATGTTTCCTTTATGTGAACTGCATAACCAATTGGAACTGAAGGTAGTGCATTGCCATTGTGCAGTAAGACAGCTTTAAGACTTAGCCTTGATGAGTCGATAAATAGCCTCCACTCATCGGGGTTATAGCTGATTTTGAGGGCTTCCATTAAACCGCAGACGTTATTGCATGCAACAAGATCACCTTCCATGAAGAAGAATTGGACAAGGTGCTTTTGACGGTCGCGGAAGAAAGAAATCCTAACATCATCTGCTAAAAGATGCCACTGTTGAAGCCTGGAACCTAAGAGCTCTGCCTTACTCTTGGGCAGGTCTAGATCTCTAACCAGATCGTTCAGTTCACTTTGAGATATCAGGTGTGGTTCCGTGGAGATTGATGCAATAAAATCTGTATCTGGTGAGGTAGATGGTTCATGACAAAATCCTTCTTCCTCCTCCTCCTCAGTTGAATCGCTTGAGAATGTTTCTGGTGCTTTTGGAACTAGCAGTTCTTCTGAATGAGCTACTGGACGTATCGCAGATGGAATATTTGGGTAGTGTAAAGTCCACTTCTTTTTTTTCGAAATTCCTTTCCCAATTGGAGGCACATTGCAGAAGTAGCAATTGTCACTATGGTCAGATGGCTCTCTCCAGATCATTGGCACTGCAAAAGGCATAGATTGTCTCTTCCCGTTCAACCACTGTCTGAGGTATGATGAACATCTATTACAGCATGTGTGTGGAGCCCAACTCTTGTCCTGATCTCCTATTTTGCAGCCAAAATACAAGTGGTAGGCTTTCTTAACCAAAGGAGTCAGACTTCGCTTCTGTGATGAAAAGGTGACTTCACCACATATATAGCATAAATTATCTGCTTTATTATGGCAGGTCCGAGGCATCGCTTAACGTAAATAGGCTGAACGATATAAACCGAACTGTAATGAACGTGTACAGACTGAAAGACGTAATACGAACTGTAACAATTGCTGGATGACTGATAAAGGGAGAATATATAAAGCTGTGTTATGCAATTTTAGTTAGGATTGCATCACATGGGGGGGAGATAAAACTGTCTAACAATAAAAATGTGTTGCCTATGGCAACCAATCAGAGTGGAGCTTTCATTTTACCAGTAGCAGTAAGCTGATCTCTGATTGGTTGCCATGGGAAACTAAGACATTTTTACTGTTAGACAGTTTTTGATTATCTCCCCCATGGTCTTTTATATCCCAGTTGATGATGCAATATACCAGTTGATGATGCAATACTGATGATGCAAACTTTTCCCAGTATTGTATCACAGGCTGTGAGAAATATAGAAAGTACATCTATATCTTGAAAATTAGAGTCAATTTCAAAAATTGAACATCATTTTCGATCTCAGCACCCCAAAATTAGTTAAGATCAACTTTTTTCATGTCAAAACCTTTTTGGCTGTTGACCAGTGTAATTAATATGGCTGTTAATTCTGTGGGTGACCTATAGCAATTCTTTGTGGGAGCAATGCATCATCTTTGTACCCCTGACACAGAAATATAATAAGTAATCTGGCTGTTAATTCTGTGCGTGACCTATAGTGATTTTTTGTGGGTGCTATACCCCTGACAAAAAAAGTATAATAGTTAACCTATCTGTTAGTCTGGTGGATGACATATTCCCATTTTTGGTGAGAGGTATACCTGTACTGCACGTGACAGGGAAATGAATATAGTTAATACGTCTTTTAGTCCGGTGGGTGACATATTCCCATTTTTGGTGAGAGGTACACCTGTACTGCATATGTGACAGGGAAAATAATATAGCTAATCTGTTAATTTGGCCAGTGACATATAAGAATGAGGAGAGCATCAAATAAGGCACGTGGCCCTGGTTGCGGTGCTGGTGGAGCTCCTGTTGCAGGGAGAGGATGTGGTTGATTGGTGCCAGCTACATGGCCAAATGAAACACCTTCCTCAGGTGCACGTAGGCGACAGAACGTTCAGCATCATTTTGTAGGCCCGAATACCGGTGTACGAATGGTGAGGCCAGAACAAGTAGAGGCAGTAGTAGATTGGATGGCTGACAGTGCCTCCAGTTACTTCACATTGTCTCCCACCCGGTCCCCTGCTGAAACCAGAGTTGGCACTTGCAGCCAATGGACATATGTATTTCACCTCACCCCCTTGCAAATCAGCCAAGCAGTCTGAGCCCCAAGTGTCATATGCTTTTTGATGACTCTGCTGTCGGAGTTTCCATGGGCCATCCACCTAGCTCTGCTCCAGAATTGGAAGAGATTGAGTGCACTGATGTCCAACCACTTATGTTTCAGGATGTGGACATGGGAGGACCACCGCAGCATGTCTCTGATGATGATGATGAAACACAGGTGCCAACTGCTGCAGCTTTCTGCCGTGTGCAGACCGGCAAGGAGGGCAGAGGTGAGGAGTAGGTGCAAGATGATGTGGAGGATGATGAGGTCCTAGACCCCACATGGAATCAAGGTCATGCGTATAGATAAGCGAATCTATTTGTCGCTTTATAGATTCATATCAAATATATCAATGACAAAATATGTCAAATATGTCAAATCTTGAACATTTTCAGCTGCGAAGCGAATCTGAATTTCTTTGGATTCGCTTCGTATTATTCGCAAATCTTCGCAAAATTTAACACGCTAACAATATGTACAATGCGTATGAAACATAAGAAACGTACAGGTAGGCATTCTGCGTGAGGCGGGACAATGACGATATGCCCACACAAGAGCGGGAAAGTGAAGATACGCCCCCCTCAGAACTGGAAAAAAACAGCCAGGCCCACCGGGATCTAACTGTTTTGCACGTATAGGGAGTGAAGACTCCTCCCTCAGTACTCCACCCTCTTCTGAAGTCTGAACCAGTTTAGACCAGCGCTGACCTCAGAGCAAGACGCAAGCATCATGGCTAAAAAACAGCTGCATCCAAATTGGAACGAGATGTATTTTGGGGACGACTTACCTGAACCACCACCCACTCAAGACATCAGGGTGTCACAACTCTGCCAGAGAAACCCAGCTTCAGTGCCTATGTGCTCCTTACCACCTGCTGAGGTTGCTGTTGCTGCGACTCGTGAGACGGCTGGAGCATCTGCTTTGGCTTGTGCGACTGGAACGTCTGCTTTGGCTCGTGCGGTGGAGGCGGCTGGAGCGTCCACCTTCACGCCCAGGAGGAGATCCACCCCTTCCATACACCAGAACTCAATTGTTCCACCATCTGTGACGGCCCATGCACAGACCCTCTGGGACTATAAAGTGGAGGACTGGGTCATACAGGTACTTGACTACCCTAGGCCGGGAGATCCTTCATTGGAGTGGCGAAATGGAACTGTGATTTGGTTTTCCGTTGGGAGAGGGTCTGGCTTCCTGCAGGATGATGAGGATTGAAAGGAATATTTTGTGGGCCGCAGGTCGGTTAAAGGGCCGTACCTGCCACAACATCGGCATAGCCCCCATGGCATCCCTGAAAGGCTCATTTGCAACAGGGGTTAACCTCCTTTCAAAGTCTCTGATGCCTACAACGGAACCAGAAGTGTGGCTGGATGAACCACCAGGTCCAGGATGCTTGCGCTGCCTGCAGGAGTTCCCAGATGGCGTCTTCCGGTTCAGGGAAAAGCCAGAGCTTCAGCCGGAGCCTCTAATTCCTGGACTGCTAGCACCATCACCACAGTCCTTACAGCTGGGTCAGCTGACCATCGTTCACCTTCCAATCCACGGTGGTCCACCAATACCAGCTGCCGTGGAAGATGAAGCCAGCAGCAACCAGGAAAGCTGGGGCTTCTTTCCCGGAGGCAACCTTTCCGGAACCGCTGCAGCCGGAAGTCCTTACCCCTGCTGTCCTGGCAGCGTCACCAATAGTATGCTAAGGATTCGTATGCACTTTTGTATGCTAATGCTTTCTTCAGACAATGTGCTGACTACAAGACTCGAGTGGTTTGCAAGCTGGGCAATAAGAGCCTGAAGTGAGGCATAAACGTTCTAAACCTGAGCACCACCTGCATGACCAGGCAAATGCAAAGCAAGAGCTGTTGTGGAGTACACACCTGAAAAGCCACAAAAGACCTCTTGCTCCCTCTTCTGCTGTGGTCTCGGCCTCTTCCTCCTCCTTTGTAGTGACAGTGGCACCTGCCATCCCGGAAACAGAGGATGTGGCAGTAACACCATCACCGTCGCCAAGCATGTCCATACTGTCCCATGGAAGTGTTCAGCTGTCCATCCCCCAAACACTGGAGAGAAAGAGGAAGTAACCTCCTACCCACCCACAATCCCTGGCCCTGAATGCCAGTATTTCAAAATTCCTGGCCTTTGAAATGCTGTCTGTCTGGTGGAGACACAGACTTTTAAAAACCTTATGGCGGTAGCTGTCCCACAGTATGTGGTTCCCAGCAGCCACTACTTTTCCAGGCAAGCCATCCCTGCCCTGCATAACCAAGTGGCAGACAAAATCTGGTGTGCACTGCGCAACAACATCTGTTGCAAGGTCCACATAACTACCGATTTCTCATTGCCTCCATTTGCCTCCTCCTTGTTGCCTCTGGTTGCCTCATCCTCCTACTCCACTTCCTCCTCTACCGCCTCCTCATCTGGTTAGTGTAACACCTTCACCACCAACTTCAGAACAATCAGGGGGAAACAATAGCAGGCTGTTTTGAAACTCATCTGTTTGGGGGGAAAACCGCACAGGATCTGTGGACGGGCATGGAACAACAGACCAATGAGTGGTTGGTCCCACTGAGCCTCAAGCCTGGCCTGGCGGTGTGTGACAACAGGTGAAATCTTGTAGCAGATCTGGGGCTGGCTGGTTTGACGCACATCTCTTGCCTGGCTCATGTGCTGAATTTCGTGGTGCAGAGGTTTCTGAAAAATTACCCCAATATGTCAGAGCTGCTGGAGAAAGTGTGGGCCATCTGTGAGCACTTTCAGTGCTCTCACCCTGCTGCTGCTCGCCTGTCTGCAGCGTAACTTTGGCCTTCTTGCTCACGCATGTGACATACCCACAAGGTGGAACTCCACCTTGCACATGCTGGAGAGACTGAGCGAGCAGCAGTGTAACCAGTGCTCACACCAGACAGCGGGGGCTCAGTGGAAGCACCAGGCAAAGGCAGAGGAGGAGGAAGAAGTCGCCAATGCAGCTGGTGGGGCACTGCTTGCAGCTCAGAAGGGAGGGTTAGCATGGCTGAAATATGAAAAAGCTTTGTCAGCATGCCACAACAACCACTACCACCAGCTGATACAGAACATCTTAGCAGGAGGCAGTATTTCAGCAACCTGGTGGAACAGTACGTGTGCACATGCCTACACGTACTGACCCGCACTGCGCCATTCAACTTCTGGGTCTCCAAATTGGGCACATGGCCTGAGATTGGCACTTGTTCCATGAAGGTGGTAGCTTGCCCTGCAGCAAGTGTTTTTTATTTATAAAATAAACTCTCTTACCTGTCCTGCGCCGTGGCTCCCCTCCGGGTCCGGCACTCCTGTCTTCTCCGGGCTGGTGCTACACTGTCCTGACCGCGTACAGCGTCAGGACGTGGTGCGCGCACTATGACCTGACACTGCACGCAGCCGGCCTTAGAAGCCAGAGGACGCTGGACCGGGAGGGGAGCCGTGGCGCAGGACAGGTAAGAGTTTTTTATTTTATGCTTATGGGGCTGGGTGGGCTAATCTGAGGTCTGATGGGGGCTGATTGAGGTCTAATGGGGGTAGGGTGGGCTGATCTGAGGTCTGATGGGGACACAGTAGGCTGATGTGGGGGCACAGTGGGCTGATCTGAGATCTGATGGGGGCACAGTGGGCTGATATGGGGGCTAATGGGCTGATCTGAGGTCTGATGGGGGCACAGTAGGCTGATATGGGGGCACAGTGGGCTGATCTGAGGTCTGATGGGGGCACAGTGCACTGATATGGGGGCTGATGGGCTGATCTGAGGTCTGATGGGGGCACAGTGGGCTGATATGGGGGCACAGTGGGCTGATCTGAGGTCTGATGGGGGCACAGTGGGCTGATATGGGGGCTGATGGGCTGATCTGAGGTCTGATGGGGGCACAGTGGGCTGATCTGAGGTCTGATGGGGGTCTGACATGGAGAGCTGATATGGGGGTCTGATGTGATGTCCTGAAATTTATGGGGAGGTCTGATATGAGATGTGATGAAAAATATTTTTTCTTACTTTCCTACTCTAAAATCTGGGGTGCGTCTTATAATCAGGTGCGTCTTATAAAGCGAAAAATACGGTACAAGTCCTATCAAAGAGACTGTCATTTGAGAATGTGAAGGACACCAATCTCTTCACACATAAAATGGCATCAATTCTACAAAAATAATGATAGGGAGGTATGTGCAAGACTGGGCATCCCCCTCGATTGCCTAGAAGGTACAAGATTATTGTCATCCCTTGCAAGTGAAGAGGAACAAACAAAGCATCATGGCCCATTTACCAACCTAGGTCCAAAAAGTAAGAAAATGCCTACTCAACAGGATACCTCAGCAACTCATATTTTCTTAAAACTGGTTATACAACAGTTTTAAAAAATTGTCTCCAACACTATGAAGGCATATAATCTGTCATCAAGCGAGAGCGAGGCACTCTCCACCCTCATAAAGGATAATAATATAATTGTACAACCTTCAGATAAAGGGGAAATATTGTGATTTTAGATCATGATACTTACAGGGGTGTATGGTACTCTCTCCTTAATGATCAGCATTACTATAGTTTCTTAAAATCTGACCCCACTGAAACATATATAGAGGCATTGAATTTAATCCTCCTGAATGCCTTTGAACAAAAACTGAACTCTTTGGAGGAATTAAGATTCATGACCCCCTAACAATTCTCAAATCCCCACTTTTTACTCTCTGCCCAAAATGCATAAAGGGACCAACCCATTGAAGGGCAGACCAATTGTTTCAGGGGTGGACTCTCTGTCTCAGAATATCAGTATTTATGTTGATAGAATACTTAGACCCTTTGTATCTTCTTTACTGTCATACATAAGGGACACTACTGACCTAAAATCCAGGATATTGCTGTGGAAGGCCAGGTTCTGCTTGCATTGATCGATGTGGAAGCCCTCTATAGCAGTATACCACACGATTGGGATCTAAAAGCTGTTAAATTTTATTTAGACACAAGGGGCATTCAGTATCGCCCACATAGCCAATTTATTCTCTCCCTTTTATGTTTTATTTTATTAAATAATTTCTTTCTATTTGAATGCAGATTCTGCCACTAGCTCAGGGGCATAGCCATGGGAAGTCCATTCGCACTGACTAAGGCCTTGTTCACACAGTTATTTGATCAGTTATTTCCATCAGTTATTGTGAGCCAAAACCAGGTGTGGGTCAAAAACACAGAACAGTTGCAAACCTTTTCATTATACTTTATTACTGTGTAGCCTCCACTCCTGGTTTGTGAACTAATAACTGATATGTGAACAAGTGCTAACTTGCTCCTGGGCTGGTGGGAAGTCAGGATTGTTTTTGGCGATTTAAAAGATCCCTGGGCCACCCACAGGGCCGGACTGGGACTTAAATTCAGCCCTGGCATTTTGAAATCAAAGAGACCCACATGCCTCAACTTTTTTAAGTCACAGCCAACCCTTTTATAGGCCCTAAAAATTATTAAAATATAATAATTTAATAAACGTAAACCACACCAAACAAGGTAAATAAACCGCCCCCTGCAGAGAGAGATGGAAAAGCTATATCTCCTGATAGGGTATGGGTCTAGAACTCGGACTGATCAAAAATTTTGATATGTCTCTGTGACATGTCAAAAGTCTTTCATTTCATCAGTGGCCCTATCAGGGCCGGCCTTAGGGTAGATGGCGCCCTGTGCGAAACTTTCTCTCGGCGCCCCCCCCCCCCCCGAGTGACAGTACTAACGTCATACAGTATAGAGCTATAAATACAGTGCAGAGATATATAGAGTGATATAGGTAGGTAGAGTAAGACTATATATATATATATATATATATATATATATATATATATATGTATTTATAGCTCTCTATACTGTTCTATATCACACTATATATCTCTGCACTGTATTTATAGCTTTCTATATTGAAATGTAACCTAATATAGCGCACATACCTCATACATCCAGTGACGTCTCCTCTAATATAGATCTTCTCTTTCCTCATCTTCTCCTTTCAGACCAGACGCCATTTTTCAGCCATTTCTCATCTCTGCAGTTTGACAAAAAAAAACTTAGTTTACACAGTGTCCTAAAATAACTGCGCCCAGCAAATAGTGTTCCGTAATAGTGCGCCCAGTAATATAGTAAACATAACGCTCCCCAGAAATAACTGCGCTGATACTGTGCCAGGGTGCCCCCACAGTAATAGTGCCCCCCACAAGTCCCAACTAATAATTCTCTGCCAGAGTGCACTTGTTAGTAATAGTGCCCCCAACAGTACTAATGTCCCCACTGTGCCCCAGAAGTAATAATGCTTCCAATGTGCCATTAAGAAGTGCCCCCCAATAATGTGCCAGAAGTTCCCCCCATTGATTCCCCCCCAAAATCATGTGCCAGTAAAAAGTGTCCCACCCCCATAGATGCCCCCCAAATTATGTGCCAGTAAGAAATGCCTCAGTGCCCCCATGTGCCAGTAAGAAATGCCCCAGTGCCCCCATGTGCCAGAAAAATGCCCCCAGTGCCCCCATGTGCCAGTAAAAATGCCCCCAGTGCCAGTAAAAAATGCCCCCAGTGCCCCCATGTGCCAGTAACAATGCCCCCAGTGCCAGTAAAAATGCCCCCAGTGCCAGTAAAATGCCCCCAGTGCCCCCATGTGCCAGTAAAAATGCCCCAGTGCCAGTAAAATGCCCCCAGTGCCAGTAAAAATGCCCCCAGTGCCCGCATGTGCCAGTAACAATGCCCACAATACCCCCATGTGCCAGTAAAATGCCACTATGTGCCAGTAAAATGCTCCCATGTGCCAATAAAAATGCCCCCAGTGCCCCCTTGTGCCAGTAAAAATGCCCCCAGTGCCAGTAAAATGCCCCCAGTGCCAGTAAAATGCCCCCAGTGCCCCCATGTGCCAGTAAAAATGCCCCATGTGCCAGTAAAAATGCCCCAGTGCCAGTAAAAATGCCCCCATGTGCCAATAAAAATGCCCCCAGTGCCCCCCTTGTGCCAGTAAAATGCCCCCAGTGCCAGTAAAATGCCCCCAGTGCCCCCATGTGCCAGTAAAATGCCACTATGTGCCAGTAAAAATGCCCCCAGTGCCCCATGTGCCAGTAAAATGCCCCCATGTGCCAGTAAAATGCCCCCATGTGCCAATAAAAATGCCCCCATAAAAAAAAATAAACACTTACTTACCTCCATGGAGCCGGCAGCGATGCGATGCAGGCCTCTTCCGGCCTGTGTCCCGCGCTGTACGGCTCAGGCGGCGCGATGGCGTCATCGCGCCGCCTGAGCTGGCCTCTGCAGCCTATCAGAGGAACGGGCAGGAGAGACGCCTCTCCCTCCCCTGCCCCGCATCTCCAAAGGCAGACTATGGAGATGAGCGCTTCCACAATGGAAGCGCTCATCTCCCTCTGCCCCACCGCCGCCCCCAACTGTGCGGCACTTGCAGGGCACGGCCGGGCCATTAAGGGGGCGCTCTGGCAGGGCGCCCCCTTAAGTGGCCGGGAGTGAAGCGCCCTGTGCAACCGCACGGGTCGCACACCCCAAAGGCCGGCCCTGGGCCCTATTACACAGATTGATGTGTAAAGGACCTTTTACACGGACCGATTATCGGCCGAAAAACGCTCGTTTGTCGGCTGATTGGATCTTTTGGTTTGTACAAAAGATCCAATCTGTCGGGCGCACATGACCCTGTGTAAACAGGTGATGTGCGCATGACAGTATGGAGCTTCCCGGCCGCACGAGTGATACAGCGATCACTCATGCGGCCCGGCGTTCGATTCATTGGGCTGTGTAAAGGCTCCCTGCATGAGCGCCGATGTCGCTGATCGGCACTCGGGCAGGGAGACACATCGGCCAGTCTAAAAGGGCCTTAATAGTGCCCTTAGATGTTCAATGTATGTTTTATATGTTTCTGGAGGACTACAACTCCCAGCAGGTCCTGAAAGTTTATGATTGTCAGTGCATGCTGAGAGTTGTAGTTCACCGTGGGGGACGCGTTTAATAACTTTATTTTTTACACTACAGCCAGTGAACCAACCTTCCCAGCCTCCATGCTGGTTTTTCAAGTTTCTTTAATGTCTGTCCGTCTCACTAGCTCCTCCTCTTCCTGCTGTGAGAGCCTGACCCGCCGCTGCATTGACTCACTGACTGGAGCTGTGAGCACGGCGGCGGGGCGGGACCTGCACAGCCAGGAAGGATCCTCTAGCAGTGAGAAGCTGCTTCTCCATTGGCTGCTGTGGCCACAGTGAGGAGGTAAAGATGCGCCACGCAGCAGGGAGGGGTACAGGCGGCCCAGTGGTCGGCCGCAGCGGGCGGCAATAGGATTAAAGTGCGGCGTGCAGCTGCAGCTTCAGGGGGAAGATCAGAGGCACAGCTAAAGGCTCATGGGCCCTGGTACAACAGTTCAGCTTGGGCCCCCCCCCCCTCCTCAGCGCTGGTGCACCTAGCTTTTCTGCCGGCCAAGTCAAAAATTGACCCCCCCCCCCCCCCCGTGCCAAATTCTCACCCTAACCTTTTCCCTCCTAACATTACGTATATCACTACAGAACATACAGGGTAAGGCTACATTCACACCACAGTTGTTTTTGCAGCCTCCGATTTGCATATTTTGCGGCTCAGCTGCGGACCCATTCACTTCAATGAGCACTGTGTGCTGTCCGCATCTGTATGTCCCCACTGTGCCCCAGGAGTAATAATGCTTCCAATGTGCCAGTAAGAAGTGGCCCCAAAATTTCCCCCCAATAATGTGCCAGTAAGAAGTGCTCCCCACCCATAGATGCCCCCCAAATTATGTGCCAGTAAGAAATGCCCCAGTGCCCCCATGTGCCATAAAAATGCCCCCAGTGCCAGTAAAAATGCCCCCATGCCATAAATAAATGCCCCCAGTGCCAGTAAGAAATGCCCCCCAGTGCCCCCATGTGCCAGTAAGAAATGCCCCCAGTGCCCTATGTGCTAGTAACAAATGCCCCCAGTGCCCCCATGTGCCAGTAATAATGCCCCCAGTGCCTGTAATAATGCCCCCAGTGCCAGTAAAATGTCTCCAGCTGCCAGTAAAAATGCCCCCAGTGCCAGTAAAAATGCCCCATGCCATAAATAAATGCCCCCAAATGCCAGTAAGAAATGCCCCCAGTGCCAGTAAGAAATGCCCCCCAGTGCCCCCATGTGCCAGTAACAAATGCCCCCAGTGCCCTATGTGCCAGTAACAAATGTCCCCAGTGCCCCCATGTGCCAGGAAAAAATGGCCCCAGTGCCAGTAAAAATGCCCCCAGTTCCAGTAAAAATGCCCCCAGTGCCCCATGTGCCAGTAAAAATGCCCCCAGTGCCAGTAAAAATGCCCCCAGTGCCAGTAAAATGCCCCCATGTGCCAGTAAAAATGCCCCAGTGCCCCCAATAGAGCTTCCGGTCCATGCTACAATAAAAAAAATTAACACTTACCTCCATCAGGCTGGCAGCGATGCGATGCAGGCCTCTTCTGGCCTGTGTCCCGCGCTGTACGGCTCAGGCGGCACAATGACGTCATCGCGCCGCCTGACCCGGCCTCTGATAGGCTGCAGGCCTAGTGCCTGCAGCCTATCAGAGGAACGGGCAGGGGAGACGCCTCTCCCTTCCCTGCCCCGCAGTACAATACAGGCATCTGTATCGCCGTCCTGAGGATGGCGATACAGATGACTATGGAGATGAGCGCTTCCACAATGGAAGCGCTCATCTCCCTCTGCCCTGCTGCCGCCCCCATCTGTGCGCAGGGACATGCTGCACCTTGCTAATTGGCGGTGCGTCCCTGCAAGGGGGGACGGGACCGGCCCACAGAGGGCAGCGGCCCTTCTGGCATCTGCCAGAAGTGCCAGACGGCCAGTCCGGCCCTGGCCACCCACATCCTATTCTGGGTTAGATATATTGATGACATCCTTAGCCTGTGGGATTTTCCAGTGGATACATTTAGAGCCTTTGTAGAATACCCTAATGTGAATCCTATAGGCCTTCGGTTCACATGGGAGGCAAGGACTGTTGAAATAGCATTTTTGGATCTCAAGATCTCCGAAAAGGGAGGCATGTTACATACTGAAACCTTTCTTAAACCTACGGCTACTAACAGCCTACTCAGAGTCATCACCACCAACCCTTGAGGAGGGGTATACCAAAGGGTCAGTAAGGTAAGAAGAAATTGCTCTGATACATCCACTTTTATTAAACAATCTAAAGATCTTAGAGACAGATTTCTTCAAAGAGGATACCCCGAGGAGACACTCAAAAAGGCCTTCAGACATTCTCTTTCTTTGGACAGGGCGGAGCTTCTTAACATTCAGACTAAACAACAATTAAAATATCACATCATGATAATAGCCACCTTTGACAATGCTCATGAAAAATATATACAAAATTCTCAGAAAATATTGGGTTATCCTGCATACGGATCAGGATCTTAGGGACGTTCTAACCCCTAAACCCACTGTTACTTTTCAGAGAGGGAAGTCCATCAAATATTGTCTGGTCCATAGCTTGTATACTAAACCTAAAACTATAGGCACATGGCTTGACCGCAAACCAAAGGGCGTTTTCAAATGTGGTGGCTGCATAGCCTGTCCATTTATTGAAGTGTTGAGGACTTTTAGGCTAGGGCTACACGGCGACAGTTGTCGCACGACAGCCGTCGCAGCCCTATCCCTGAGTAGCGGGGATCCCATAAAGATGAAAGGAATGCTGCGGCAGTCGCAAGAAATCCAAAACGAATGGATTTCTTGCGACTGCCGCAGCATCCCATTCATCTCTATGGGATCCCTGCTACTCAGGGATCGGGCTGCGACTGCTGTCGTGCGACAACTGTCGCCGTGTAGCCCTAGCCTTATATAGAAGAGTTAGGCCCTACACACTTCCTCCGATGGGTGTAACACATTTGCCTTCCACAAAGGAGCGGAAGTGGATATTGAATTACCTCAACAGCATTTTGAACGAACATGCGTTCCACAAGGACGCAAGGATTCCACCCGCATATCCGGCCATCTGTTGGAGTGCATTTGCATTCCAATTTAGCACTTTTCAATCCCTCATACACAGGTTTGATTGTTGAGGTTTACCAACATGATAATTATGCGTAGCGACATACAGCGGGCCATTACTTTTTGGATTTATGTGGTCAATTCCATCTAGTCTGTTTATTTCAGTGGATTTTCAGTATCAAAAGGAAGTTGGGGGAGGGCTTCAGAGGGGGAGGACCCTTTAAAAGGGCACCAGATACAAGTGTTACTGAGACGCCAAACACCTACTAGCCCACACCATGTAGCTTTAGGCTATCTCCTTTTTACCCTAACCAGAGGGCTCCTTATCATTGACTTTCTGAGTGAAAAGTCGACCACCCATGAGTTCTCTATTATTTATTTGTACTTTTGTATTTTTCTTGGATTGATATTCTAGTTCCCTGATGAACCAGTGTTTGTTTTTTACTGGTGAATCGCAGCGTTGGCATTATTGTTTATATATCTTATATCATTTTCTCTGGGACATATACCTCATTTTCATACAGGGTACCAATAGGTATCAGAAAGGGTTTAGCCACGAGAGGTGGGGCCACCCCTTTCGGGGCGGTGCTTTGCCTGTAGGCAGGGATAGGTAAGAGATTTAACAGGGATAGTGAGGTTATTTTGTCCTGTAAAACCTACACCGCTGATCCTCTTCTCTATGATGCTTGAAACTTCAAACTAATATATTAGTAATTCTGTATGTCTGAATATTAGACTTTTTTGCACCTAGGGGTCTTCAATGTTTTTTTAGATAATATACATTAAAGGTTATAGTTGAAATAAGGTAAGGTTTATGGGGAAAAAAACTGTGGAATGTTTGGACAAAGTTTACAAAAATTATGCCTCAACGGGGCAATATTTACCCACATATTAACCCTTTCAGTACCGGGCCACTTTTCACCTCAAATCCCAGGCTTTTTTTTGCAAATCTGACATGTCACTTTATGTGGTAATAACTTTGGAACGCTTTTACTTATCCAGGCCATTCTAAGATTGTTTTCTCGTCACATATTGTGCGTCACGATAATAGTAAATTTGTGGCAAAATATTTCATTTTTATTTATAAAAAAATACCAAATTTAGCAAAAATTTGGAAAAATTTGCAAATTTCAAAATTTCAATTTCTCTACTTTCAAAATACATAGTAATACCTCTAAAAATAGTTATTATTTTACATTCCCCATATGTATACTTTATGTTGGCATCATAATATAAATGTCATTTTACTTTTTTGGGACGTTAGAGGGCTTAGAAGTTTAGAAGTCATTTTTCAAATTTTCAACAAAATTTCCAAAACCATTTTTTTAAGCACCAATTCAGATATAAAGTGATTTTGAGTGGCTTACGTAATGGAAACCACCCATAAATGACCCCATTTTAGAAACTACACCCCTCAAATTATAAAAAACTGGTGTTACAAACTTTGTTAACCCTTGAGGTGTTCCACAAGAATTAATGGAAAATGGAGGTGAAATTTCAAAATTTCACTTTTTTGGTAGATTATTCATGTTAATAATTTTTTTCTTGCAACACAGCAAGGGTTAACAGCAAACTAAACCTCAATATACATTACTATGATTCTGCAGTTTACAGAAATACCGCATATGTGGTGGTAAACGCTTCTATGGGTTTGTGGCAGTGGTCAGAAGGAAAGGAGCGCCATACGGATTTTGGAGGCAGATATTGCTAGAATAGTTTTTAGGCACCATTTTGTAATTGAGAGACCCTGACGTACCCCTACGGTGGAAACCCTCAAAAAGTGACCCCATTTTGGAAACTACACCCTTCAAAGAATATATTAAGGGGGGTACTGGCCACTTTAACCCCCTAAGCGTTTTACGGAATTTGGAAACACTTGGCTGTGAAAATGAAAAGTTTCATTTCTTCCAATAAAATGTTGCTTTAGCCCCAAATTTTTCATTTCCACAAGGGGTAACAGGAGAAAAGCACCCCATAATTTGTTACTCATTTTCTCCTGAATACGGCAACACCCCATATGAGGTGGTAAACTGCTGTGGCAGGACTCAAAACAGAAGGAGCGCCATATGGATTTTACAACACAGATTTTGATGGATTGGTTTGCGGGAGCCATGGATTTTTATTTTTTTGAGATATTGTCTTATGCAGGGGCTCATTTTTTGCGGGACGAGATGACGGTTTGATTGGTACTATTTTGAGGTACATAAGACTTTTTGATTGCTTGGTATTACACTTTTTGTGAGTCAAGGTGAAAAAAAATAGCTGTTTTGGCATGATTTTTAAAAAAATTTTTTTTACAACATTCACCTAGGGGGCTATCTCATGTAATATTGTTATAGAGCAGGTCGTTACGGATGTGGCGGGACCCAATATGTCTAACTTTTTTAATTTTGGAAAGTTTTAAACATTAGATTTATTTTTGAACAAAATAAAATCTTTTTTTGTGTGCCATTTTCAGAGAGCCATATTTTTTTTATTTTTCGGGCGATTGTCTCAGGTAGGGTATCATTTTTGCGGGACAAGATGACGGTTTGATTGGTACCATTTTGGGATAAATACACCTTTTTGATCGCCTGCTATTACACTTTTTGTGAGGCAAGAGGGAAAAAATGGTTGTTTTGGCATAGTTTTTATTTTTTATTTTTTGCAGCATTGCAGCCCTGGGGGGCCATCTCATGTAATATTTTTATAGAGCAGGTTGTTACGGAAGTGGCGGTACCCAATATGTGTAACTTTTTTATTTTTGGAAAGTTTTACACATTAGATTTATTTTTGAACAGAATAAAATCTTTTTTTTGTGTTGCCATTTTCAGAGAGCCATTTTTGGCACTTTTTTTTATTTTTTTTATTTACTGCGTTCACCTGGCGGGGTGGATGACGTGATATTTTTATAGAGCCGGTCGATATGGACGCGGCAATACCTAATATGTTTTTCTTTTTTTACCTTTTTTTTACAATTTTTTTTTTTTAGCTTTTTTTTGGAAAATGGCTTTTTTACTTGAAACTTTTATTATTATTTTTTTTAGGAAACTTTATTTTTTAACTTTTTTTTTCCACTTTATTTAACTTTTGGGGGTCTGATCCCCTTTACAATGCATTACAACACAATACTCAGGGTAATACACTTACAGCCTGCTTCCTGTACGATCCAGGGGGCTGGATCGCACAGGCACGCAGGGATAGCAGCCACGATGCCTAAGGAAGGCATCGGGCTGCCACCGAGCCATCGGGTCCCTGTCACAGCGTCCTCGCCATCCTGAATGCATTTACTACCGCACATGAAGGGTTAATGCGCCGGCATCGGTGTTTTCACCGATGCTGGCGCATTCAGCAGGGGTCCAGCACCTGGGCACAGCCGGACCCCCGCCGCTGATCGGGCGGGCGCAGCTCCTGCGCCCGCCCGATCAGAGCGCCGTACATGTACGGTACTGGGACTTGTGGCAGTGATTTTTGCGCCGTACATGTACGGCGCTGGTCCTCTAAGGGTTAATATCAAAAGAAAGAGTGCCTCATTCTGCACAAGCAAACAAAAATTAAGCATTACAGGGGCAGAATACCTGCTCATATTTATACACAAGTATTAATTGTCAGAAGAAAGAGATGTTTGTTTTGAACTAGCCTGGACAAATTCTCCCTTTTAAATGGGAATAGCAGCAATACAGTGGGAAAGTGGAAATGGTGGTGTAATAGTGGCATGTGGCCACAATAGTATCAACAACAATAGCAACACAGCATGGAACAGACAAGGCACTAGACATGTGTGTCTGTTTAAGGGTGGTAGCAGTATTAATAGTGGTTATTGTATAGCAGTAATGGTAGTAGCAGTAGTGGTAATAGTGGTGGAAATAGAGAATTAGGAGCAGAGATTAGCAGCTGTGGTGGATTAGCAATGGCAACAGCAGCAACTATATGGTACAGAATATGGTGGTAGTCAGGCCAACAATGGAAATGGCATGATGGCAGCAGCAGCCATACGATATGGAACATGATAGTAGCCAGGCAGAAAGTGACAGTGGCATGATGGCAGCAGCAAGAGCCATATGGTATGGAACATGATGGTAGGCCGGCAGGCAGACAGTGGCATGATGGAGCACCATCAGTGAGGGCAGATCTAACCATCGGCCCCAGCCGGAGGCATACGAAAATCATCATGGATCCACACTTCATTTATTTTGAGAAAAATTATGGTTTTTACACTGGCACAGTACATCTGGTCTATTTGGGTGTCACAATAATCTCTGCTGAAGTGAGCACCCTCTCTGAAATGACACTGGAGACTGCACAAGAGAGAGCATACTGCACCAGTTTGGGCCACTATTCTAGTCTGCCTCCCCAGTAGTCTATGGGTTCAGGGAATACCAGGGGCGTAGCTATAGGGGAAGCAGCTGCTTTGGGGCCCAGACCCACAAGGGGGCCCCTCAAGAGGGAGACTAAAAGATTTTATTGTCAGGGCCCCCTCAACAGTATTATACAATGATATTATATACAGTGACACTATAGGAAATGGATGGAGCGGCTGTCAGGCCTTGTCTGGGAGAGCTCAATCTTGACTAGCCACAAGAGTGAGGGTTGCATGTGAGTTGGGGGCTGCGAAGAAGTTTCTGGGGGGGCCCTGTTCAAAAATTTGCTGTGGGGCCCAGTTAGTTGTAGTTACGCCACTGGGGAATACAGTATGTCCCAGGTAAAAGTCATGTTCATTTGGAGAATGAGACAATTTAAAACAATTTTTTGATTAAAAAAATGGACAGCTAGTCAGAAGTACAAATATCATATAGCTGAGTTAGATGTCGGTGATTGGGTCGAAATGCACCACATTTCCATATCGACAAATTTTGCAAGGTGGTGTGGCAGTGGTAAAACAGATTTTGCTCATGTTTGCCTGGCCAGAAGTCCAACAAACAGCATATTGTGAGTCTGTGCCCACAGTATCAGCAGCATCTCCTGTTCCTGAGTTAACCACAATAGAAGTAGATCTGTCCCTGCCAGTTTTTTGGTAGGTTCTGGCTGTACACTGACTTTGTTTTTATTCCTTCCACTGCTACCACCCTCCTCTGATGTCACCTCCTCCTCAGCACCCCAATCTGGCTCCCAGATCCTGTCCATCACAATCATCCTCATAGTCCTCATCCTCCCCACCACTTTTATCAGACTGTACTATGACATTGTGAGCTCCTTGGTCCCCCTCCCAATTCCCAGCCCTGTATTTTCCACAAGTTCCACTGTTTCTACCGCTGCCCCTACTACTGGCTGGATGACTGCTGCTGCCACCACCTACATTATTCCTTTGGGAGTATGAGGCATGTGTCTTTGATTTTGCACTCTTCTGTTTTCCAGACATTTCATTGTGAGGTCTATGAAAAGTAACTGGTTTGGTACACACAGATTATGAAATGGTACTAGCAAAATTGCAAGTGTAATTTAAAGACAGATGCGCAATTAAATGTCCCAAATCCCTCTTCTTCCACACACAACACAACTTTTACAGTGAAACATGTTTAAACTACATGCTCTGAAGCAGTAATACTGGCCAGTCACTAAAAAACATGTGAAAATTCAATTTTTTTGCGATGATGCTGTGATGCAGATACCTTCAGTAATACTTTTAAAATTTGTGTTACTGATGTGAAATACATCTCCTGTATCTTATGCACCCAGTATGTTGCAGCAATATATGTGTTCAGTAACATTACCATAGTAATGTCGTTATGATTGTCAGATTTTTATCATTTTAATGCAGTAAAATTATTCAATGCTTTTTTTAAAAATAAATAACACCTGTTCACTAAAACACATGTTTTGTGAGTGCAATTTTTTTTCGCAGTGATGCCAGATACCTTTCAAACTAAATGCTGTGATGCAGTTGCTTTCACAGTTATAATTTGTATCACCCATGTGAAATGCATATGCTGCTATACCCTATCCACCCTTTTTCTAACCGATGGTTGCCATGGCAACCCCAAGCCTCTCAGAGGCCTTGGGGCTCAGCAGCTACGGAAGCCTATGAGGCCCAGCCCCCAGGCTGGATATCATAGGCAAACTATCAGTGTATTACAGTGTGTAATACACTGATAGACAATGCAGTGCAATACAGATGTATTGTGCTTCATTGAAACAGGGATCAGACCTTGTAATGTTGAAGTCCCATAGTGGGACATAAGTAAAAAGTAAAAAAATAAAATTAAATAAAAGTGTTTTTAATAGAGATGAGCGAGCATACTCGTCCGAGCTTGGTGCTCGTTCGAGTATTAGGGTACTCATAGGTGCTCGCTGCTCGGACGAGTATCTCGCCATACTCGAGGAAATGGCAACTTCCACATCGTGCTTTTTTGGCGCCTATAAATACAGCCAATCACAAGCCAGGAGACTCTACGGTACACCCAGCATCACGTAGGGCCCTTACATGTCGATAGCAGGGGTTGGCTGGCCTGATCAGGTGACCCTGGAATATACTAGTGACTGGCCGCGATGCTCGGCTCAGATGCCGTCTGGATGTCGTTAGGGATAGAGCTGCTGCCTTTCAGGGACAGTGTTAGGGCCTGCATTTAGTTATCTGTTAGGCAGGAATCCCCCACAAAGAACCCAACAGCCCTTCTAAGGGCTAGAAGACTTTTTTTTGGTCTCCTGGCTAGGCTAGCTGGCTGGCTGGCACTAGTAGTGCAGCTATCGCCATATATAACCCCCTTTTTTTTATGTTATATCTCAGTGATACAAATTCATTGCACACAGCAGTGTGGAACCATTCTGTGTGTCACAGTTCAGCACACTCACTCCAATCCATATATACTGTCCAGGTGACACTTTCTGTACGTCACAGAATACAACCAAGTCATTTGCTACCAATAACGTATACAGCTCGATCCTAAAAATCTCTGTGCGACATTTGTCTGGGTCGCAGTCTAAATAGCCACCGTCAGTAGGGTGTCAGTCAGCTCTACCATAGTTTCTGCAGGTCGCGTTCCAAAAAAAACTAAACTAAAAAAAAAATATTAAAAAAAAATTAGTTTTTTAGTTGTTTTAGCTCAGTGATACAAATCCATTTTGCTCAGCTGCGTGTAACCTTTCTGTGTGTCACAGTTCAGCACACTCGCTCCAATCCATATATTCTGTCCAGGTGACACTTTCTGTACGTCACAGAATACAACCAAGTCATTTGCTACCAATAACGTATACAGCTTGATCCTAAAAATCTCTGTGCGACATTTGTCTGGGTCGCAGTCTAAATAGCTACCGTTAACAGGGTGTGAGTTAGGTCTCCGATAGTTCCTGCACGTCACGTTCCCAAAAAAACAAAATTAAAAAAAAAATATATAAAAAACAAAATATATAAAAAAATTATTTTTTTTGTTGTTTTAGCTCAGTGATACAAATCCATTTTACTCAGCTGCGTGTAACCTTTCTGTGTGTCACAGTTCAGCACACTCACTCCAATCCGTATATTCTGTCAAGGTGACACTTTCTGTACGTCACTTAATTAAACCAGATTGAACAAGTTTGTGGGTTTCAGTACACCAGGCCTGTTTATTTTATTTTTTTTATATCATACACTTATATACAGAAAATGTTAAACCCCAGGGCTAAGGGTCGAGGACGAGGGCGTGGGCATTCAATTACTGCAGGGGGCAGAGGCCGTGGTCCTGGGCAGGGTGAGACAGTGCCTGCTGATGAGGGAGCTGTGGAACGCCGCAGAGCTACACTCCCTAGCTTCATGTCTCAACTTACAGGGACACGTGGTAGAGGACTGTTGAAACCACAACAGTGTGAACAGCTGATCTCGTGGATTGCGGACAATGCTTCAAGTAATTTGTCCACCAGTCAGTTTTCCACGCAGTCCACCCACGTTACCCAAGGGAGTACTC